>JAYMTT010000574.1:0-12419 GCA_036898025.1 Hypseocharis bilobata
TAATCCTATTTCCTATTTTGAATGCGATTCAAATTAATTTGTCTTGATTAATTTTCAGACTGAATTAGCTATTAAATTCCTTCGATCCGAAGCAAACATTTTCATTTCGCTCTCTAAAACCCTCTCCAATAGATCCCCAAAAATGGCAGGCCGGTTCGGGTTCCAGTCATCTGCACCCGCGACCATGATCGTCACGAACACTCCTGCGGCGGAGCTCGCCCTCACCAACCTCGCCTTCTGCTCGCAGTCCGATCTTCAGAATTTCGCCGTCCCGGGCACCAAGCTCTTCCTCGCATTGGTTGCGGACTCCTTTGTCCTCTCAATCTCATATCCTTCTTTTCATTCTCAGTTCAATTCGCACGCACCCGTACTTTTTTTTTTACACATTTTGATCTCATTCCTTAGTTACAAGTTCATATTTTGATGTTGAAATTGTAATGTCACGCACTTCGTTGGTGTTTTTGAGATCAGAATCTTGTAGATTTGATCTCCAATTTTCATTTCTTGCAATGCTGAATTTGTTGATATGGTTGCAACCAGCTATTTTGTAGTCTAATTTGAATTCATTTCTTCCTTATATGTGATTTGATATAGGATCATATGGGTCGAGGGCGTGAGGTAATTGCAATTCTTGAAGTTAGGATTTTATTATATTGCATATTAGTATCTGTTATGGAAATTTACTATTATTTGCTACTGCAACCGGAGGGGGCTCGCCACGTGATGTGTAAAAATGTATGAACCAGAATAAAGGATGCTGCAATGTCAATTGTTTAATGTATTGCTCATAACTGATATTGTTAATTTCCATCTTGACTAAGAAGTAAGAATCACTTGTAAAACTGTGTGAACTAGCTATTAAGGAAAGCAAATATTATGCGACACTTAACTATGTTTCAAGTACTGTTTATAAACAATCAGTAGACATCATTGCGTTTGTTAATTGTTTTTGGTGGTCTTAACTAAGAGAAACTCCTCATGAAACCATACGAGCTGGCCATATTGGCCTGAATGCCATCCAACGCCGGCATGCAAGAGTTTCAACTGGTGACTCAATATCTGTGAGCAGGTTAGTCAATCACATTGTATATTTCTTCTTTTTGTGTACCCTCTGCTGTTTCTGATTGTGCTGTTGCAATCATTATAGATTTGTCCCTCCCGAAAATTTTAACCTTGCATTACTCACGCTTGAGTTGGAATTTGTGAAGAAGGGGACAAAAAATGAACAGGTATGCTGATTGATGGTTCCTTCCATATTTTCCCTTTTCTTCTAGGCATGCTGTTTTTTCCATGTTCTTGCACGGGCTTATGGAGGATATTTAGATGAGAAGATTTTGTACTGTTTTGTAGGTTGATGCTGTTCTCCTGGCTAATCAACTTAGAAAGAGATTTGTCAATCAGGTAAAGTTATACTTTAGTTATTTTATGTGCTTACCAATATCACTAGATTGCATGCTGGTTAAGATTGATTCAAAATTTTGTAGAAATAAAATAATTATGGGTTTCAGAATTCTTTTCTGCTAGTAGAATTCTTACCTGAACTTACTTCATTATCAACATGGTTTATGATTGGTGAGTTCTGTTCAAACTGAAGAAAAGTTTTATACTAAGGCTGGTCGATTCTGTTTTAAAAAAGAGATGCCAGTTAGCCACAAAATTAACTTAGAATAAGGTTGTTGAACAAACTATAGGATTTCATATGCGAGAAGTTTGAGATTGCACTCATTATATGCTCGACGTTAGTTCTCTAAGGTGGTTTCTTTTGTGCATTGATATGTTATGCAAGTTCATCAAAGGCTAAAAGGTTCTGTCAAGGCCACAAGTCTCTTTTTAGTGTAGATTGATAGATAGAGAGAGAGTATTGTTCAAGTGATGGAAATTTCACAAATATTTTTCAGGTGATGGAAATTTCAATTTCATTTGTGAATTTTTTCCTGCTCATTATATGGCATCATTTCTGCTCACTTTGTTCTCAATCAGAGAGAGAATATACAGTTTAGGTGATAGAACTTTCATCTGTAAATTTTTTCCTAGTCATAAAATGCGCATAATTTTTGTTCCCTTCGTATCCAATCAGGAAAAATACAGCTTTAGATGGATTCAGATTTGAGTATGATGATAGAAATTTCATTAGTGAATTTTCCTGGTCATGATATATTCATCATTCTCCTCACATTGTATCACCTCATGCACTTAATAATAGAAAAATCACTCGTTTAGATGATTCGGAATTGATTATGATGTGCTCGATAAGACAATCAGTAGTCTTTTTGTCCCATTATCTCTAAGTATTATATGTTTCTTCCCTTCCTTTTGTTAAATCTTTTGGGAATGATTTTTTATTTAATTTTTTTGACTATGAATCTTGATGCGTGCAGGTCATGACATCAGGGCAAAGAGTATCATTTGAGTATCATGGAAACAATTATATTTTTACAGTTAATCAAGCTGTTATAGAAGGGCAAGAAAAGTCTGATGGTCTTGAAAGAGGAATGATTTCAAATGACACATACTTTGTCTTTGAAGCACCAAATGGGAGTGGAATAAAGGTTGTATTTTGATTTATTTATTGCATGAAATGCATAACCATCCTTATTACTTCCTTTTCGCTATCCTCTGATGGATAGCTTATATAATCCTTGAATTCTTTCCTCCTGTAATTTCTACTTTACTGTGTTTTAATTTCACATACTGACATGCATTTTTCCTTTTACCTGATGGTTTTTCCTATAATCCTAATGAATGTAGTTTAGTTTGAGTTTTTGTGATGAGTGTCAATCTACATGCTTTAAATATCACGCCTTTACATAAAAGTAGATTGTGTTTTCCTATATTAATGATATGGCTACCCAATATTTGATTTTGCGTGCAATATGTGGTGGTGAAGGTGTTTCGGATGACCAATCGTTCATCTTTTAGACTTGGAAGTGTTTTTTGTGTTTAACTGTTTTGTTGCTTGTCCTCTTTTCTAGTATTATCCATCTGACATGATAGCTATTTGTAGATAATATATATATGACATGTTTATTTGTCCAACTTGTTGCCAGGCTTGACTAAGTCACCAGCTTATGTTGTGCATGCAGATTGTTAACCAGCGTGAAGCTGCCAGTAGTAATATCTTTAGGCACAAAGAGTTTAATCTTCAATCACTGGGTATAGGTGGTCTAAGTGCAGAGTTTGCAGATATATTTCGAAGAGCCTTTGCCTCTCGTGTCTTCCCTCCACATGTGACAAATAAGTAATATATCAAATCCTTAAAGTTATTCATTGTAGATTGGCTCCACATATTTGTGCTCTAAAGGTGGAAGGTTTCGGTATTCCAGATTGGGGATCAAACATGTTAAGGGAATGCTGCTTTATGGGCCCCCTGGTACTGGCAAAACTCTCATGGCTCGTCAAATTGGAAAAATGTTAAATGGGAGGGAACCAAAGGTATGACGATTGCACCATGCTTCAACCACTGTTTTTGTTGAGTGTTAAATTTTACTAGAAGAAAACTAGCCTAGCTTTTCCCGATTACCTTGGATCATCTTTATCCTTTACTTTTATATTCAGTATTGAGAAGTATGTTTGTTTTACATAATATTCTTTCTCTTGTTATTTTATGCATTCTTTATTGATACTGTGTGTACAAAATTGATGAATGTTACAGATTTTCATGTTATTTGGCTTAGGTAGTCAAGGGTCGTGTTGGGCTAGGTCCTTTAGTTTGAGTCTTGGTTACCAAAAAGTGGTTTTAACTAGAATAAGATGTTACAGTGGTTTTAACTAGAATAAGATGTTACAGGCTATGACTTGGAAATTCTAGTAGGAATTCTGCTTCACTAATATTCTGTGGACGTGATATACTGTTGCGGTAAGTAGTGTATGAAGTTAGAATACTGTTTGATCTCTTATTTTATATGAATGGAAGTGAATACATCGAAGGTTTTTTTTTACAAAATAATGAATAGATTGTGAGCTATCTTGCAATTGTATCAAACACTCTAAAGTCAAATATTTAATAAGCATCAAGTGATCAAACAATATTTCTAGATATTGTCATCAGTTAAATTTGTCTATTTCTAATTAAATTATGGCATTATGGTCATTAGACAATTTAGATTTGATTGGGCTAATTTCAAGTACTTCATCTGAAAGTGAAATTACTTGAATGGGATCAAAGACACATCTAGCTGAAAGATGCAAATTAGTCTTTTCATGGTTAGGCAACAATTGACCTATGCCTTGTAAATGTCTAACAATTTCTGGGCTTTGAGTAGAGAAAAGCAAATAGTTCTGATGTGAATGATTGGCAGAAAAACCTAATGGTATACATGTCGTTAAACTGAGAAACACAATTTCATCTCTCTTCCCTTTCCTCTCTCATATTCCTCCCTTCTGTGCTTCTGGCTATATTTTGATTCAAATATAAATTATAGCCACCCTTTGCATGTGAGCTAATCAATTTATTCTATAGTTATGTTAACTTTGGGGCGTCATCTTCATTCAATATTTTGTTGTGTTATTTGCCAAAGCTGGTTTGAGAATATCTGAATTCTATATGAGATGGAACATTAGTTACTACTGTTTGTTTTATGCTTTGTTTTTTTTTTTTCCAATTATTAATGCTGGCAATTAATGGTGCTAGATTGTCAATGGCCCTGAAGTTCTCAGCAAATTTGTTGGTGAAACTGAAAAGAACGTTAGGGACCTATTTGCTGATGCTGAGAATGATCAAAGGACTCGCGGTAAGGAAGATTTATGCTCAAGTGTACTTTTAGCATCTTGGTTAGTCTTTTTATGATGAAATGATGCCATCATGTCCTTTTATTTTCCAGGGGATGAAAGTGATTTGCATGTCATTATTTTTGATGAAATTGATGCTATTTGTAAGGTAAGGTTCTAAACTCTATATTAGCATGATTTTCTGCCTTGTAATAAATTGAGTGTGGCATTAGGATGGAGTTGATTATGAATATCTGAATTGACTGCAAATTTAACTACTGTTTTGGAAGTGAATTTGTATAATGATTAATCATAGGCTGATGTCGTATAAACTTATTTACATAATGGAAAACTTAGAATGGGATGACAATGACCTTTAGTTCTTGTTGCTGCGTTGTTATCCTAATGTGGTCGCGTCTGTATGTTGAAATTTACAGTCAGTATCATTATCATTGTCATCTTTTATGCATCATGAGTTTTGCTACAGGTGATGCATATACTTGTTTGGTTCTCCAAGTCCTTGTTACTTATTTATTACATCTGAAAGGTGTACAGAAGTTTTAAATGGAATTTTAAGTTTGGAGAGTATGCTATCCTTGAAAACGTTTTGTAACGCATCAGACACGTTTTGGATGACACTCCCTCAGTCCCATATATTGTGGTATGTTTTGAATATCTAACTTTTCAAGGAGACATAATATATGCAGTTACAGCTAAGCAAAATGCAATTGACTTTACTAATTTACCCTTATTTAATGTCTAATTCTGTTTTCAGTTGAGACATTTATTAAAATGCTAATTTGGTAAACTTAAAATTGGGCATTGACTTTTTGAAATGTACAAACAATAGGGGACATCCTAAAATTGTGTAACTACCTTAATATAGGGGACAGAGGGAGTAGGATTTTAACTTTTGTTGAGCAGAAAAGGAATATAATTAGCAAAGAAGGGCTGTGACATAAGTTTCGTGCCTTTTTAAGTGATACTATCTAAATGTATGTCTGTGTGTGTGTTCACATATGTAATTGCTTGATTTAGTACTCTTTCTCTTTTATTTTCTTCTGAACAATTATTACTCCACAAGTTATAACTATAGGATATTCAATAAATTAGCAGGTGGTATAATGTAAAAAGAAATGTTATTAACATCACCAGTTGTATTCTGTCCTACAAATATCCTGCATATTGTATGTATAAATCATGAGTGTGAACTTCTCTGCAGATTCTATTACTTCAGTTTTGAATTAAGTTTTTTTCTTACTTCATATTCAACTAATTTTTTTGTTTACAAATGGGTGAGCATGAGTTATAAGCTAGCCCATTGGGACTTAGTCCTTATGCCATCTAACTAAGCCGAGGTTTTATTTGATGCCTTTTGTTCCAAATTATCTGGTCGTATGTGCTCTTGATCAATAAAGTTACAGATTGCATAAACTAAATGGAATTCCTTAATCTTTTGGCGTATTTTATTGACTTCCAAATTCTGTAGTTTGTAATTCTTGGTTGATGATTTCTTCGCTGTCAAATTTATATACTTTCATAAGCTGGCAACATTTTTTTATAAGAAAAGCAATGAACTATGAATTAGGCTTGCATTTGTTATTATTCCTTCTACACTAATCATCATTGGTTTTTTTTATCATGCACCAAAAGTTTCGTTAAGTACCCCTTTCTTTTTTGTATCTCCTGGATGCATTTACTGGCTAAATTGTGTCATACGTCTATTGTTATAATTTAGAGTTTCCACTTCTTTCTGAATTTAATGCTAAAAACTATGTTTTTTTTGTGAATTTGATGCTAAATTCCACAACTCAAGCATGTAATTTGTGGTGGTGATGTAGTTGCCTTTCCACCTAAGGCTAGATAGTTCAGTCTTTTCACGCGACATGCTCTTGAATGTCCACTACATTAGAATCAACTTTGTTTTTGTTGTATGATCTAGTTCTTTTTATTCAGTTGGAAAGATCATAATCCTTCCTTTACCGTTGCAGTCAAGAGGATCAACTAGAGATGGTACAGGAGTTCATGATAGCATTGTGAACCAGCTACTTACAAAGGTTAGTTTGAAAGTTGGAAATGGTTCCTGTGTATTTCAGAATCAACAGAGGCAGTATAACTACTTCTCAGGCATTATATATTCTGTCATTATTTGAAATGATTCCATCAGTATGACTAAAAGACTACTTGCTTCTTAGATTGACGGTGTGGAGTCCCTAAATAATGTTTTGCTTATTGGAATGACCAACAGAAAGGATTTGCTTGACGAAGCTCTTTTGAGGTTTTGCTCTCTCTCTCTCTCTCTCTGAATGTGTGTCTATCGTATATCATGGAAAGGAGTACTAATAATTAATAACTAATAGACTAACTGTCAACATTGATATATTGGTTGTCATATTGCCAATGCCTATCTAGTGCAGAAACTTGTTGGCTCGCATGGAGCATATACTGCATTTGTATTTTGTAATTAGATAAGTACCTTGTTGTACAGATGATATATGATAAATAAGTAGCTATTTGTATTTGTATTGAATGATGTAATATAAATTTATATTTGTCGGTTTAGTTCTTTGGAAGATTCAACTTTTTAATCTTCTATTTCTTTTTCTTTTAAATTTCCTTGCAGACCTGGACGATTGGAAGTTCAAATTGAGATTAGCCTTCCCGATGAAAACGGTCGCTTGCAGATTATTCAAATTCATACGAACAAGATGAAAGAGAGTTCTTTCCTTGCTCCTGATGTGAACCTTCAAGAACTTGGTACGTATGTCAAGTGGCATACACTTGTGAGATTTACCTATTCGTCTGTTACTTCACTGAACTACCATTGAATTTAGACCTTTCTTATATTTCTTCATAAATCTTAAACTGCATACTGGGTCACTTTTAAAAAGAGTTCCGGAATATAATTTATCATATAATATTCTTCGTGCTGGCATTCAAAAATAGTAACTACTATCATATCATACTAAATAAAAGTAGAAGCCCTAAAAGATGGAAGCTTCGTTTTCTTCCATATATCTCCATCTACGTTAAATAACAATACTAAAATCACTTTAAATTTTAAAACTAAAAATCTATGTAACTAAAATCTAGATACCTAAACTCTGTTGATGCCCCAATTTGCAATGGCTTGAGCCCATTTCAGCAAGTATTAGTGAGGTCAGTCCGAACTAGCTTTATCGAGGCCATTTTGAGTTTAAAGATGGTCAAAAACCCTAGATGCCCCAGTCTCTAATTCCACTGCAGAGTCATATCAATTCCGACATCAAGTACAACTCAGAATGATATCATATAATTCATAATGACATCAACCACACTGTAGGTGTGATATATGCCTTATCAAGCTTATGATGTACTTCTTTCAAATTAACGATATGTCACTGTCAAGCTTATACCACCTGGTAAGCAGCCTGTGCATTGCGCAGGCATATCAGCTAGTGGTGCATGTAGGAGATGTGAATGTTTGAACTTAGAATAAGAAATGTACGATAACCTCCTGACAAAGATCACTCAATTCATAACTTGCTGGAACTTTACTCAGTTCTTTTCAATTTTGAGGATAAAACACACAAATAATTATGCACATACAAGCACGAATGCAGAAGAGTTGTTACACATTTCAGGGCTATGAACATTCGACCTCCTGGAGTATGTTTTATCACCTTTTTTTTTTTCTTTTTTGAGGGATATTTGAGTGAGATAGTAAGGTTTTATTTTTGGAGTTGGTTATGTTAAAACGTTATATTACTCATTTTTGGGAGTTGTCTTGATTATTCATTCTTGCGTGCAGCTGCTCGTACGAAAAACTACAGTGGGGCAGAACTCGAAGGTGTTGTAAAAAGTGCAGTATCATTTGCTTTAAATAGACAGCTAAGTCTAGATGATCTTACCAAGCCAGTGGATGAAGAAAGTATTAAAATTACCATGGATGATTTTTTGAATGCGCTTCATGAAATTGTTCCTGCATTTGGAGCCTCCACTGATGACCTTGAACGATGCAGGTAAAGTTTGAACCATAGCCACTAGGATTTAAGTTAATAAAAATTTGTTAAGCTGTCGATTTTATGATGTTGCAGTCAATTTGTAGAGAATCTAGGGAGGTATCAGGGCAACACTGAGTCAGCCAAATACAGATTGATAAGCAATTTTCTGTATTATGCTTAATCTTTGAAGGCTAGAATGACTAGCCGATGTTAAGAGATAACACTGGTATTGAAAAATGAAACAAAAGTTCTCTGCGTCTCTTTTGAAGACATGAGCGGAACTATTGTATTGAGTGCTTTATAATTCTTGGGAGTTGTTTGACCGTCCTGTGCAGTGCAAATCCCCCCTTAATATTTTGCATAGTACTTAATGCATGAATCATAAAGATTTTGAAACAAAGGCGTTTCACGAATTCCTAAAAATGATCTTATACTACTTTATGAAGGCATTTCATTCTCTACGGATTAAAGAGATGAATTTTCTATATTTGATGATGTTCAAATAATGAACAAAGTCATTCAAATTCCATGAAGATGACTAAACAGGCTTTTAGTGGTGTCAATGAATAATTCATTTGCTTATTACTTATTTCCTTGCTCTTCAACCAGTCTAAGTACTCGAGACGATGAATAAAACAGTGATGTTTGAATTTAGTTGGGGAATAATAATCATGCATTTAGAATAGTGGTTTGATACAGCTGACCTTTTTCACTTAAATGTAATGTAAAGCGGAGTACAGAGCCTCTCGTCTTTTTTTTATATTTTTTATTAAGTATTATTACCTAAATTTTGACACTTGACATAATTTTAGACTTCATGGCATGGTGGACTGTGGTGACCGACATAAACACATTTACCAAAGAGCAATGCTACTGGTGGAGCAAGTTAAAGTGAGCAAAGGAAGTCCACTTGTTACATGCCTTCTGGAAGGCCAGAGTGGCAGGTATATATCGTCTTTTTTATTTCTCTTCATGCTGTTTTCTTTATTCTGACTTTTCTTATTTTTATGTCTTCAACAGTGGTAAAACTGCATTGGCAGCTACTGTAGGCATTGACAGTGATTTTCCATATGTCAAGATAGTAAGTTTCTGTCCCTTACCTTGTATGTTATATTTGTATAACATTTGTTTCTTTTTCAGGAACTTCTTACATTCATTATAATTGTTTCTAACTTTTGGATTTTCTGATCGGGAAGGTCTCAGCTGAAACAATGATTGGTCTTCATGAGAGCTCCAAATGCGCGCAAATTGTCAAGGTTTGCCAATCTTAGAATTCAGGCTCTTCTTGAGTGCTTTTTTAGAAAATATAGTGTTTTCTCAGAAACGTAGTTGCTGATATCCATGGGAAACTTAACTTCAATGGATCACTAAGTCATGTTCATGTTTAGACTTGGAGAGAACTTCGTTAGTGGGAAAATTTCTTGGTTTTGTTTCAGATATAGCTACTTAAATTTGCTGTTTCTTTAAGAGTTTGGTTCCTAATATAAATAGTAAATTCTGTTAGGTTTTTGAGGATGCATACAAGTCACCATTGAGCATAATTATCCTTGATGGCATTGAAAGGTAATATCTGTTTTTATTTATAGAATGTATTCTTTGTAGCCAATAAAATTGTATTCACCCTGACTGTCATTGTAGGTTACTGGAGTATGTTGCTATTGGACCTCGTTTCTCAAATTTGATCTCCCAGACACTGTTGGTCCTCCTCAAGCGGCTTCCTCCAAAGGTTTCTCCTTTTTGTTTTATTGTCTACGAAGTACATTTTACAATTTATTTAGCTAGTTTATTAGAATTAAGACAATTTCATACTTGTTATATAGTTAAACCTAATGATAGAATTTCTGAAGATTCCAGTTATTATTAATTTAGCTTTTCAAAATGGCTTCAGGGAAAGAAGCTTTTGGTGATGGGGACAACAAGTGAAGTGGGATTTTTAGAATCGCTTGGTATATGTGACGCGTTCTCTGTCACTTACCATATTCCTACATTAAAGACAGCTGATGCAAAGAAGGTGAAGCATTGTTGTACTCTTTCTGGTCTTGTCTTATAACGTGCTTGGTTGTCAATTATTGTTTTGCTTTGTTTTACTGATATTAATTTCAGAAATGTGTTGGCGAGTTAAATTACAAGAGGAAAGAATAATAGCACAATGTTTATAAGATGAAGAAAAATTCAGTTGGTTTTTCTGTTTTGCCTCTTACATTCTGATGAGGCCTTGAGCCATCTATTTATCAGAAATTGGAATGCTTGTATAATTTTTATTTTGTTAGGTAAAGAAATTCATCATTTATGTTTTATGGTCGAGGTAAACTAGAAATTGTTAAAATCCGGTATAGTATCTCGGATGGAATTATGCAAAAATTGATTTAGTACTCCCGTCAAGTATTTGCAATGTTTGGTAGGTATTGTTATGAAATTTCTGATAAATCTTTTGCTCACTGATGTGGAATGTTTTCCTGGTTTCTAGATGCCAATATATTCCTCTCCGTAAAGACCCTTGTTTAGTAAATAGTTTATTTTGGTAGTTGGGACAGACAATTAGTCTCTGTATAACAAACATTTTATTAGGATTTCCTTGTAGTTTAGATTTGAGCTAATATGCTGTTTTTCCTTTTCCCCAGGTGCTACAGCAGCTAAATGTTTTTGCTGAGGAAGATATTGATGCAGCTGCGGAGGCCTTGAACGATGTAAGCTTTGTGTGTGTACTGTTTTTTTGGATGGTATTATGATTATTTTACTAGGATATACAAGGATCTATTATTTGTTTATGCTCACTAGCTACCTGTTGTTGTTCCTGTACTCCTTATTAGATGCCTATCAAGAAGCTCTACATGTTGGTTGAGATGGCAGCCCAAGGAGAGTCCGGTGGCGCTGCAGAGGCAATCTACACTGGCAAAGAGAAGATTAAAATTGCTCACTTTTATGATTGCCTTCAGGATGTTATCCGATACTAGTTTGTATGCATTTGCCCTTCTCAACTACCAACCACATAGGTGCTTGCTTTTATTCTACTTAAATTTTGTCGAGTTTGTGTATTCTTTTTCCTTTTCCTTTTTCTTTTTTCATCTCCCACTTTTTATTTGAATTTTTATTCTTATTTCTTTACGTAACGATTCTGATATATTACCCTGGACAAACTAGGTTTGATATTGGCATGGATATGAATACTCTGACTCTTATCTTCTACTATTGGTTTTAAAATCTGGTTGGAAACTATTTATTAGGCTCTACATCTTGAGCAATAGTGTTCTCAAGCTTGAGATGGTTAGGAAATTACATTCAGGACAAGTGATTGTCTGTGACAAATTGTAGGGATTGGATTGGGGTTTGATTGGTTTAGTGGGCGGTTCATTTTGTACTTCTCCCATTTCGCTTCTGAGGAAAAGAAAATCGTAAAGTAGCTAATAAAATTTATTGGAATGCTTGAATTACCCCCTCTTGCTGAAGAAGAAAAATATCTGGTTTATGATTTGATTCTTTTCCCATAAATTTTTTGTACAGGAATTTGGGTTTGTTCTACCATTAAAAAAAAAATTGAAGGGTTCAAACATAAAGGATTTAGTTAATTTTTAGCATTTTGTAGAATGATGACAAAATTTACAATATTGTAAATAAAAATAAGGGTAAACTACAGATAACTACACTCAAGTATGACTGATTAACGGATCATTACACTAAACTTTTTTGGGTTGCAAATAACTATATCAAGGTTGCACTGAATCATTATGT
>JAYMTT010000575.1:0-12412 GCA_036898025.1 Hypseocharis bilobata
TTTGGCTTCGCCTTTAGTGGTCACATCATCTCTTTGACTTCCATGCTTCTAATGGTGTCATGTGTCCCATAATTACTCTCACTCATCATTTAAACATTTACAATATAACTTCCACAACCCACTAAAAACCTACACTAAGGCAAAATTTACACTAATTTGTACATTTGGTCTAAACATTATCTAGTCCGAGAAATAATTATTCTGGGTGTCAACACCAGCTTCCTAATTCGGTTGGGCCGCCTTACTTGATTACTAGGGTTGGATTTACTTCACTTAACCCTTAATTAAGCTCCAAAAAATTACAAAAGATAATTATTTCCGATGGATACTCAAGAATTAAGCAACAAAATGTAGCAAAATATGATGAAAAAAATGTATAAATTATCCACTTTACAACCCCAAGTCGATGGAAGATATTTCCGGTGTTGGGCTAGCATAGAGGTGGCACAAGAAAGCGACAATGGAGAGAGGCACGGTAGATGCATGCGAATTATGCATGAGGCACATTAGAGACCAGTATTGTTGGGCGAGCGCAGAGGTAACGCAAGGAAGCGACACCGGAGAGAGGCGCGGTAGATACGAATTACGCGTAGGATGCCATAGTGACCAATGTCGGGCGAGCACGAAGGTGGCGCAAGGAAGCAACATTGGTAAGGAGACTGGACACATGGGAGTTGTCCATGAGGATGCAACATTGAGCAGACTACCGGTGATAAGCCGGAGGAAGGCGGGAATGACGTCAACTCATAGTGAAGCTGTGTCAGAGACTCCTTTTAAAGAGTTGAAACTTGGGACCCTTAAGCTCATCAAGGGCAGAAGGGATGAGCACACTTCATGCATTTGAGACAAGCGGTCATACACAGATGTATTGAAAGAAGCACAGAAGACCATGACGAGGGTGTCACGAGAATGGGTGGGGGAGAATACCATGGACCAAACACCCTACATGCGTGGAGCACGTTGTTTTGTGAAAACATGGGCAGATTTGGGAAGATACGATGGAAACCAGGAGGATCAGAAAGGTGCTAGTGTTTTCTATGTATTATTAGAGTTTTGTGAGGTGCTAGCTTGCAAGTACGAGGTGGCAAGCTTAAAGCACAGTGCGGCGAGCTAGCTTACAAGCGCGAGGTAGCATGCAAACTAACGTGTAAGTACGAGGTGGCAAGGTTGAAGCACAACAAGGCAATGTGCTAATTGATGTGTGAAATAAGCACGAGATGGAAACGCGACGTATAGAGGAACTTGCTTGTCATGTTATAGCTTCTACAAGATATATAGCTAAGGAGGTAGAATACTTATTCACCACTAAAGAATGATGATTGTCAGTGGAGTGGTTAACTAAGAATGTTGAAACTTGTGTGTTTATGACGATTTGTATGTAGTAACTAAGAACGAAGTAGCTAGGTGCATGTCATATAATGGTTTGTAGAGAAAGTGGCTAAGTGTTGGCCACATACTGTATTTTCTAGCTATATATACTGTACTAATTACAAAGAGGGTTTGGAGCACAAATTGGTAAACTTAGCTGCCTACATACTTCCATCAGCTGCTTCAAATTTTAAATCTCTCCGAACCCACTGATCAAACTAAAATCTCATTTTCTTCTCTAAATATCTGACTAGCTCAATTCTTCGGAGTCGGTCTTTAGTTATTCTTCTTTCCACCAGCCAGAATACGCTGTATCTGCAGTCCTCGGCTGAACGCTTGGTTGAATAGCAGTCTCGTCTGGAACTCAGACACGAATGGGAACCAAGCCAGTATAGCCACTGGTCCAAAGATAAACAGCCCCATCATGTACTCATACCCTCTTGCTAAAGCTTTGACAGACCCCCACATTCCAAGGGCCTTCACTATTGGCCGGCATGCTTGTGCTATCTGCACATCGTTTAATTAATATTAGAATGATAAACATATAGAGAACTGTGTTACTTACAGAACTCAGCTTGACACCAATATATGTAGCGATACAAACTTATAAAGGCAAACTCCCAGGATGATATTAGAAACGAAAGAAATAAAAAACCTACTCTTATTATTTGTACCAAAATGAGAAAAAGGAACATTGATGATATAAAAGCATAATGAAGGATCAATCTTCAAGGTTCAATATTTGGACATGTCCATAACTTCTAAGCAGCTTAAAAACCAAATAGAGTAATAAAATTCAGAAATTTGGTAAAAATTTACATGGGTGCATGAATGACGAAATCGACAAGCTGTCACTGGATGGTGGAGAGGTCCCAAATATGAGATACATACCTGCAGAAGTGCCCATCCTGTCGGCATGAAGGCCAGTAGACTAGCAAAGATGTCTCCAACTGTGAGGCTAAGTAATGTAAATAGAATGACAAGAATAATAACAAATCCGAGAAACAAAAACAACTTGAGTAGTCTGAACAGCAGCTGGAAATCTGCGCTGAACCTCTTTCTGCCCATGGACATAATCTGCATTTTAAAGGTGCATGAGTTGATGAAATGAGGCTTACAGCAATGATCAGAATTCAGATTCTTTTCATTAAATGATTTCATTTAGAATTTGAGACATATACCTTTAAGATGACCACCACAGCAAGAATGACCAGCCAAGACAGAGCATAAACCTGGAATCACAAAAGCAAATAGAACAAAAGTTTTGATTGTGTTTTTAGCCATCAGAATTCGCATGTGCAAGACTAAAGCAAAATTAGGTTTCACTTGGATGGTGGAATTCAGAAGAATGGATTTGGATGAGATAATCAATGCCAGTTGGATATAATGCCTTCCCATGAGCATCTTGAATTCATTCAGTAACACTTGTGTAGACTAATTATGGATTTAGAATGACTACCACCCAATGAGCATTTCAACTTCATTTATATTGACAAGTATAAAAACCAAATGTAGATTTCACTAGATTCAATCTCAATATTGTAAGATAGTTAAACTCCAAACTCAAATCCAAATCCCCTTTTTAAATGCTTTCCTTCCAAACATGCGATAATAGAATTCATATTCATCTTGCCAGGAAAAAAGCATGCAGCATTGTTTTTAAGTTATCTTCCATGATAATGATATAAGATCAGTGCCACGATCATCCTAGCTTAATAGTTTCCCTTTTTAAGGAACTAAATTCGTAAGATTACTCCAGTGCCGCTATAAGATAATTTTGTCCACGGGCACCATTATGCATCAACTGATCATGGCACTTTTAATCATTGCAAAGAACACTTCAAAAATTATGCTTCAAATACTGAGAATTACATTATAAAAGGTCAAACATCTAATGGTTGGTAATCTAAGTAAAACCTTATGAACTCTAGGATTATTTGAAAATTGACACCTTGAACATATTAAACAAAGTTGAAGGTAAAAGAAGAATTAGATTTGAACAGCCAGATCAGATACTCACAGTGATGCTCGTATGCTTATTGGCCACTTGGAGATGAAACACGATTCCATACTGATAAAGGAAAAAGCGTAAAGAAAGAAGAATCTCCCACAATCGTCCTACAGCTCCAGTGTGCTGCAGATGCTCCTGTTCCTCATCCCACCAGGACTCCCAACTCTTGTGTGCTGGCACACCGATACCACCTCCACTGCTTATCCACTTTGCCCAATCTTCCCAGTCTTCCACTATCTTTTGCCATTCAAATCCTGAAGGGTTAAAAAGAAAAGGAGCGAACAACCAAGAAGCAACCATGAACCAGATTGAGCCTGTGATGAGCATATAAGCTACAGAATCACTTACTGCTGAACCATAAAGATTATAAACTATAAGCAATATCATTAGTTCCAGCCCCTTCACAAAATGGCTCCTTGAGTACATCCTGTAGTTCTCTGCAAACTTTTCATGCCTAACCACAAAACCGCGCCCAGTTGGTCTATACTTAGCTCCACCATGCAGGATTGTGCGCCCAAAATAATGAACCTTTGTCCCAAGAGAGAAAGTAAAGAACACAGCTGCCAGCTGAAGCTGCATGATTATTATATCACTCAATGCAGTTCTGAACCCTCTCTCCAATCCAATCTCCATGACCATGGGCAAGGTCATCAAAATACCTAGTTGAACAACAGACTGCGAAGCCATGGCTGCCTTTAGAGGATCATCTTTTCTAGACTTGGCATACTTAACTATTGATTTCTCCAATCCACTTAACGACAGGTAAAGTTTGCCATACAAGAAAACGTAGACTGTAATGACAACCAGCTGCATAATAAAGCAGAAAAAAACAAAGTTAAATTAAGAAAAATGTGAAGTCTATGGAATTAAATCTAAACTCTGAATCTTCATAGTGGACAAAAGCTCGAAAAAATTTACTTGGAATTTTCTGGGGACGATCAAAATCATGTTTCTAATTCAGCTTGTGTTAAAGTAATAATAATTACCATGGCACTGACATAAAATCCAATTGTTGTAAAATAACATGACAGCATTCGGAAGAAGTCAAAGCGATGGCCTAGACGGTAGATATCCCTACTCAGTGTCTGCTCTCCATTACCACATGCCACTTTTGCTTCAAAGAGAGAAATTTGGTTAAGCCCAACATCTCGACCCTTCCCCACTTGGATATACTCATGGTGAGTTATATTCCCTCGTCTTAGTGTTGAGTTGAAACCTGCATAGAGAAAATGAATATTGAGAAGTAATTAAATTATATGTATTCATATGATTATAGATGTTTTAATTATCCTACCAGCAAATATGTCCTCGCTTAAGTTGATGCCACGAGAACCCTTGCTAACGCCTCCACGGGTAATGTGGAAGAGTCTATCAAAAACATCTGGATGACCATAATGGAAGCGAACCCTAAAGCCAACCAAATAATGTTTAGAAAAACATAATACATCTGTTGCATAATAGCTATTCCTAATGATCTAAGTTATTGGAGGGTGTATGGAAGATTCCCTAATAAAAAAATTAAAAAGATCTATTTTAATTATATGGTTACACAGAATTTTTTTCACACCACAAATAATTATGCACTAAAATGAGCATGCATAGATCGATAAAGTCATTGGTAATTCATTGAATTATTAGTACTTTTATCTTTTTGGTGAATATTCATTATGAATTCTAATCACCTAAACATGATTTGTCAAATTAACTACTCTTTACCATTCAAGATAAACCAGAACTCAGGACCTAATTGCAGTGAAATAGTTTTTTAATCAAATAAATTGTAGAAAACATACTTCAAGGGTCTTGCAAGAACTCTTTGTCCAATGGTGACAAAGCTTGATTCTTGATTTGACATGAACCAAGCCAAAGAAGAAACACTGCAGGGCATATGTAAACATATCAGCAATAAGCAAGATAAAAAAATTATATCTCCAACAAAGCAGACAAGCATCATACCTTCCAGTAAAGATGTGCTCACGAACACCTAAAATTGTAGGTGGACGCACACCATGATCCTCATTAAATTCTTCCAGAAGGTTGCGCATTTTAAAAGCTTCTTCCAAATAATTGTCCTACAATGGAACCATAACTTATCAGAACTGACCAAAAAAGATCTGGAGTAAAAATGTGGTATATTCCAATTGTCAGAAACTTACCTGGTTCATGTCAATGGCTTGGAGAGCTTCCCCTCGAGTGAAAATTATAGCATGGTTCTGATTTTCAGGCTTTCCTTCTCCCACCTTTGCTGAACCCGGCAATTTGATACGATAGATTTCCTTCAAAGAGGATGAGAAAACAATCAATGTTTTTGTACATGAAGTCACTATGGTCATTCTAGGTCAGATTGCAAAGTAGAATTACCTGGTCAAGATGTTCAACAGCTTTGACCAACACAGAATAATAAATTTTCTGTGATGGTTTCCCACTTTCTTTTTCTTCTTCAAGTTCATCAATATATGCCACACGAAGAGAGGGATTGCTACGTGGGAAGCACCAAGAATCAGAATATTGTACAAAAGGAACTCGGTAAATATTTGGAACCTTGATGACTTTACCAGATACAGAACATACTTAACCATCAAATTCAGGATGTCTGTGGCACGACGATCTCCATTCCGCTTCTGTATCCCGTAGTTCTGACATGTAGCAACATATGTGAATTTCATGTCAGCGACAGCCTCTAATTGAGCATATATGGATCTCTGACTTTTCTTATCTTCCTCTGACGAGTCCGAGATGGCTTTGTAGCCTTCTAACATTTCTGTTGACCATTGATATAGTGAGAAGTACTCTTTAAAATGCATACATAAATTTAAAGCAGAGGTGAAGAGGCCCCAAGTGTAAAAGCACCAAAAATAACATGCTTAGAAGACATATGTGCTCTTTAATACCCAAAGTTAGAATCATTCACCTCAAATCCCTATTAATTAAATCATAATGTGATTAGAAGTGGGAAGCTTGAAGTGCAGAGCATGTAATCAAAGATTAAGCATCTTTTCAAATAAGATTTGATGGTTCAATAAAAATATATTTCATTGCAAAATTGCTTTTGCATCCTCAAAGTACTTAACTTGAGTAAATGAAGATACACCTCATGCTTCAAATTAAATGTATCATGTAAGCCTTCTCAAGAAAGCTATAGTACTCTTACCCTTTTCAGTAGCCATGTCAAGAAAAGCCTGAAGCTTCAAAGCCCGTCGGTAGTACATCATCCCTCTAACTGCAACACCAATAATTATCAGTAGCAAGGGCAAAAATTCGAAGATTGAAAAGAGATTATGCATCTTTACCTGTCCTGCAGAGGGTTTGCCCTCTTAAAGAGGCCCAATGGCGAAGCTGCAGGATGTTCTCTTCATTTTCCCAAACCTCACTCTCCTTTTTACAATTAAGACGCTCTATGAAGTTATTCCACTCATCTAACAAAATCACATGGTGAGTAACTCAATAACAACAATCCTATTCAAGCCCTTCAAGCAAATATCAAACAAAGTACCACTGTGGATGTTGACAATGTAACAGACCTGGGTAGATCTTTTGCAAGTAGAATATGATTGATATACCATCTTCGTTTTCCATCTCAAGGTCAGATTTAGAATAAACAGTCTCCTCACTATAGTATGGAGTCAGGACACTGCCAATGGTAGGAAACATAATTACGATATAATTGAAGAATTTCCAGCAGATTGACAGCCTAACTCTGATCTAAAGGATGATAGCTCAATCATCTGATTTTTTTTTAGAAAGAATTGACCTTACAGAATTGATGTGTATTCTATACAAAGATAAAGAAAGCAGACCTGAATGAAAGCATTTTACGGACTCGAGGAGCACATGGCATATCCATAAACAATGAATTTGTAAAGAATGCAATCCTTCTCCGTGCTTCAAGGTTTGTTGGTACATTAGTGGCAGATTCTTTTACCGTTAAAAGGAGATAGAGGCGTTTTATCTGAAACAATGATAGGCAAAAAGAAAAATGTAACATTTGTTTGAAAACTAATTGTTCATCTAGTATAGGATTGGTGTTTATCTGAAACGAGAATAGACAAAAAGAACAAAGTAACAGTTGTTCGAAAATGGTTCATCTAGTATAGGATATTTACTATAATTAAAAGTTTAGCTAGTACAGACTATACTAGAGACAAGTACCTGTTCTTCCCATTGTGCGGTTACCACTGGAGGGAACACTATAGCAGGTCTTGGATCAGTGCCAGCAAAAAGTTGCTTTACAGAATCCTTGCTACTGTGTTCTACCAGTTCGCTGAAAAATTTACAGATAAGAAGCGCAACAACTTTTAGCTTTTATCAAAGAGACATAAGATTTTAGTATAAGCTTTATAATAGTCCAACTACAACGCAACAAAGTACACTGACCGGACTTCGTTCACCATTAGATCACGGGTTACTACTTCTAACATGTCTTGCAGTAACAAAACCACTGCATTCTGTTTAGATGAATCTCCATCTTTCTGTAGCATGAAGAGGAATTGGTAAGTTTTTTTCTTTTAATTTATTTATTTTAATCTGAAAGGAAGTGTTAAGCTTACTATTTGTAATGAACCAACCAGTATCAATATGCAAAAACCAGATTGCAGATTTAATTAAAACTCTTTGATGGATGACTCACCAGTTTACCCAGGAGCTCGACTACTTGCTTGCAAAGAACGGGTAAATAAGCCATTCTAAAATTTGCAAGAAATGTATTCTTTGCAATGTTACTTTCAATTTCTTTAATGATGATGCCTATAATCCTGTTACAAATTACAATACAACAAAAGTTAATCTGAATGTGCTTCTCCAATAATGCACGGTGTTAAAAAAAAAATAATAGCACTGATTGATAGGACACTTCTACTGAAATTCTGGCCTGTCAGGCACTTGGGGACACAACAGATTTGGAACTTTTACAGTAGAATTCACTCTTATTAACCCAAAAGAAAGAGGTTGAAAACCCCTCAGATGGAACAGAGTCGGGGGTGCTCGCAAAATTATGAGACACTATGTTAAATAATGAGCACTAAAATATTGATCAATGATATAATTTGCATGCTAAGGAGCAAAGCATGAACAATAACCTTTTCTCAGTTTCACCAACCACTAAAGCATTCAGGACAAGTTTGAATAACTCATAGCATTCAATGACTGCACATTTCATATAATCATCAGCAGATATACGCTTCCAAAGGTCAGAGTCCCTTGATCGAAATTGAACTGCCATGTCCAATGCTATTGGGATCTGCAAAGGTAGACAAACATCAACAAATAAAAAAAAATTTACACATATCAGGAATTCTAAAGGGGGAATAGCTATAACCTTGCTTGCAAGTAAAAATGGTGGCCATTGAATCAGTTTCAGGCTAGGATCAGATGAATAAGGTACAAGCAACAGATCCACCTCCCTGATTTAAAGGAATGCCCATTTCAATTTTGACTGCATGATACAAAGATACATTGGCTGAACAAAACAATAAGATAACTTGGCAGGGGGGCCTTTCCTGTCGCTTACGAGATCTTCCTCACGAAAACTACATATTACTTCATTCCATAACTGAGCAAATTTCACAGCTTCACTTCTCCTGCTTGCTGTAACCTATACAGGCACAAAACTATCATCATTGTACAATTAAAGTACATGCATTACAGAACTTATCTTAAGAAGTGGTTATATATAATTATTTTGGGAACCTGGGTACAACCTCAGCAAAACGCTTTGAGAAAGAGAATCCGGTTTTCTTGGTCTTGTCAGAAGGCACCAAATAAGCGTTAAATGCACCAGGTAATGACTGGAAGCGCGACCTTAGCATGCCCAGCGTTCGTATCTGATAAGGTGAGATATGATAAGAAGCAAAAATAAATACATTCCATGTACACGAACTTAATGAAATGATTAGCAGTTTGACTTGAATTAAGTGAAATGGGCATATACTCCATGATTCTTTTCATTCAAGAGGTCCCAGCTAAAATATCTTTTTGACAAATAAAATGTAATGATATGTCACTTATAAATAGAGAAACTTAAATGAACTTGAAACCAATCTAATGACATACCATTTGTCAAGATACCTGGTTTGTTAAATAAGTATGAATTTTACCCCCAAAGAGTACAAAAGTTGGAAATGATTATGCAGTCAGGATACTACCCATTCCCATTCTCATGATTCCACCTCCCATATCAAAATCATCAGAATTTTAATTGAACCATGTAAAAAAAGAATGACAAAGAATGAAATGTCAATAAGGATGTGCAGACAATTCATTCCCTAGTGATAGATTTAACATCACTAGACATGAGTTCAGTAATGGTTCTTAGAAGAGGAAAGAAAAGCCATCAGAAGCATATTACCTCCCCTAGACGATCAAAGGCCCCTGAAACACCACCGTACAAGGTCGAGAAAATAGCATACCAGATTTGAGTGTCCATAAAAAAAACCTGCATTAAATGTGAAAGATAAAATGTGATGAAAGACAATTTAAGGAGTTTTTAGACGATCAAAAATAGAACTAGTAACAAAGTATCAACTAATATGGAACTATTAGAGGTACCATGATTACTGGCGCCCAGAGTGCTAAAACAGCTCCATAGTTGTGTTTAGCTGCATTGCAAGAAAATCTTGTTACATAAAACTACAAATTAAGTTGGAAAATTATAGAAGGATGCAACAATAAATAAGTACCTTCAGGGAAAAATTCATGCCAAGCATACTTGACATTATGGATTTTCATTATATCTTTTGTTGGCTTCACCAGAGGTTTTATCTGGGGCAAAGATAGACAATGGATCAATATAGAACCAAAAAAAACCCTCACATCTAACTTAGAAAAAATACAATGACAAAAACAAACCACTTACCTGGATAAAATAACTGAATGAAAATTTGCTAATAAGAAGTAACACCCAAAAGAGAGTATACCTGAAATTAACAACAGTATTGAACAATGAAGCAACTTTAAATGAGCCAAAGAAATATCATGACTCGATCAGAGAAAATATAATGCATATTCCTCTCAAGACTCACTTTATAAGTGCAAACTGACTTTCGTGCATTCCCCTCCCAACATAAATTCTTGGCTGCAAATGAATAAAACAAATGTGTTCAAGAGATCAAATGACATTTGTTTACTGTTTAAGGACAACAACTAAATAAAAAGGAGAATTCTGCTTCTGGTACCACTACAATTATATACAGAAAAACTAATATCAGTATACCAATCCATATGTATATGATGCAAGATCGATTTAAATGGATATGCATCCAGAAATAACAAAGCAAATAGTCTATTGACATACTACCCATGGCTTTGAGCTTGTCCCCTGAAATGTTATTACTTAATAGTGTGTTTGATCTTAACCTATTATATTTAGAGCATCAACCACAGAAAACCTGTTTTGAATTCCAAACATATTTCTAATTAGCGTTCCTATAAACAATTATTTGAAAATTTCCATCTGGATGCCACCATATTACATTAAGTGATTTATCTGATAAAACCTTAAACATACAGACATCCCAGTAATCCAACGGAAATTGTTGGTGAATACACATGATAACATATATAATAGATTTGTTTTACAAAGTTTAGATAAACTGAAACTATTATATAATATCATGTAAACAAATTCTGCAGTAAAGAAGCTCAAGCTCTGAAGGAAAGTACTGGATTATTTTCATTATGCAAAACATATGTACAGGTGAAAATCATTATTCATATTGAAACTCGATATAGCATGGGATTGATTTAAGTATTGTACAGATGTAAAGGTTCTACTAATGTTATAAATATAGATTTTGTAGTTGATGGAAAGCTAAGTGTTTCTTAACATTAGCTCTGAGTATTAGTGACAATAATCAGCACAGGCTGGTTCCACTGGCAAATCACAATCAGGATTGAATCTGCCTACAGGATATTGGGAAACGGGGAGGACTACCCATATAATGTAGCCTAGCCAATGGACCTTAAAATAAGTAAATAAATAAATAAAATCAGTGACAATAACTTTGTTTAGTTGAGAACACTGAACATAATCTGTATTCTCCATCTTATACAAGATTGACCTACCCCTTCTTTACCATTGTATTAAATAAAATAATCATACTCAAGCATACTACATGTAAGAGAAATAATGTAAGATCAAAATTAAAAAACTAGACAGCCAAAAGCACGATATGGAACAATGCAGAAAATGGAAGAAGAAAAGAAAAGCAGATTAACATGGATACCTGTGACCACCACAAGAGGAACCTAATGATATGCCAGTCTGAGTTCTCAATCCAACGTCGGAGCATTGGGAAAATGAAGAAGGCAGCTGCTAGTATATTTGGAAGCATATATATTCCCACTGCCATTATATATAAAGGTGGAACACCCTTTACATTACCGAGAAATGAGAGCACATCTCCAAACGTGTCGGAGGCGACAGAGAATGAGTGAACATAGAAAACTGGAAGAATGGCAACCCATGCAAAACTAACAATTATCTTGAGGATATTTCTTAGCACATCAGTGAACTGCCACCTATGATATCCCGGAAAGTTCAAAATGAGGTCCAAAACACCTATATCAGATGGAGAAAAAAAGAAAATGAAAAGTGAACAGCAATGCCCGTAATTCAATTGAACAAACTGAAAAAGTGGATAACCATGGTTAATTATAGAAGTTTCATACACGAAAATATGAGACATCCTTCATACAGTTATCATAAAATTCTAGACCAAGCTTCAAACTTTATCTACTAATAGCTAGAAGACAACATAAGAGAAAGGTCGGAAAGTCCAACAGTACAGCAAACTGAACAGTATTTCCTACAAAGAACAGAAAATAATTTATTTGGGAACAATACAGGACAATTTGAGCTTCTATCTATATTGTCTACTTATTATCATATGGACTGAGGTCAACTTTTTCAACCATTATAGATAGTCACCAGTGAACCAACCAATGTGTGCAGTCATGAAAATACAAATGGGTAGCAGTTGATAATCATTCAGAAATCTATGAACTTGAAAAATAGAATAACACTACAGAAAAGCCTCA
>JAYMTT010000576.1:0-12394 GCA_036898025.1 Hypseocharis bilobata
CCCACCCCCGCCACGCACCCTGACTGGGTCCAAATTAGGCTCCCCCTACCCATCCACAAGGGTGGGCCGGGGTACTGGAGCCCCTGCTGTGTTGCATTTGATTTTGAAATTGTTAAAAAATATTGCAATTGGAGATATTCGAACAAAGGCCACAATGCATTCCAAGAAAAGCTAATACTTACCGTTGAGCTAACTCTGCAAATTGAATTCTTTACTAATCAAATACAAAAACAAAATATGCAATACATAAAAGAAACTTTTTATCCTCAATATAAACATTTCATATTCACATAACCGTCGGCCACCTAAATCTATCCTCTTATTCATAAGCCTTAAATTTCCATACAACACCATCGTCAAATTGACTAACATACAAACATTATAGAGGGTCTCTTCTTTTTCCCATTTTCTGCATAATTTTAAGATCCTAAAACATATTAAGCACACTCGAGCAAGTTAACAATAGCATTCGAGAACAACAACTCCAAATATGAATCCGGTGTAAGGTGGCATTCATCGCCGGAATCACCAGCCAGGGCGGCTTGTACGACGCCACCACCTCCAGGAAGCCCACCGTGAACCTTGCCGTCTTAGCATGTCCTTCATTACCCCTTCTCCGGTCACATGTATTTGGGGTTTTGATTTTTTATGAACGACATTAAATTACAAAAGGAAAAGTGATTGTAAAATAAACTATTGTTATTATTTAGAGATAATTTTATAAAATTCACTTAGATTATTTTGGCCATATTTAATTTTATATAAAAATAACTTCAGGGAGATAAATAAGCATTTGCATTTAGAATTTCCAAAAAAAAAAAAAACCTAAAGACTTGATAGAAAAAAATTAACCCCAATTTTTTTTTGTATAAATGGCAAAACTGAAAATAAATAAAAAAACAGGGGCAGCTCTGGAACGAGGAAGTCACATGACATAAACCCTTCTGCTGCTGAACCCTAACTGGGCACCGAGGTTTTAACATATAAGCGTCCAGTTGCTACATTGTAGGTTTGTGTGTAACCAGCATTTATAATTATTCAATTTTCTTAGAAACTTCTTCATTTTTTTTGGGTCTAGATTTTGTTATCATGGGCAGTACGAAAAGAAGCTCAGATTCTGTAGAAGAATCATCAGCAGCAGCGACGGAGGCTCCAATGGAAAATGAACAAGCTGTTACAGAGCCTGTAACGAAGAAAATAAAGAAAGATAAAGAAGTGACGGATTTGAATTCGGCGAAGCCCATGGAGAGGAGGAAGAAAAGGAAAGCAATGGACAAGGAGCGACACCGTATTGCTTCCGAGCACGAGCAGCAACCGAACCCTAAACCGGCAAAATTGGAGGCCGAGGCACCGATTACTGGTGGCAGCGGCGGCAGCGGCAGTAGCGGAAGCGTTTTGCCCGAGTTCCATGTTGGGGTTTTCAAGGACTTGGCGGCGGTTGATGGTGCCGCAAGGGAAGCGGCGGCGGAAGCAATGGCGAGGGAGTTGCGGGAAGTGCAGGAGGCTTATGAGAGGCTTGATAGCAAGGGCAAGGACATTGTTGAGGGTGAGTTGAAGCTGGAAGCTGAAAAAGACGACGGCTTGAATATCTGCGCGCCTTCTGTGAGGTATGCTGTGCGCCGGCTCATCCGTGGTGTTTCTTCATCCAGAGAGGTATGGCTTTTTGTTCTGTTTATGAATCGGAATTTGTATATTCACCGTTCTCAGTAATGATACGAACCTTTGAGACCATGCATTGTTTTAGAACTTTGAGCATTGTTGATTTGTTATTTACTTGCATGCACTTGAATTAGATTAGCTAGTTAGGCATTTTTGAGTAACAGGCTTGTAAAATATTTGATTTTCATATAGGTAGAATAATAACAATATGTAGATAAGCATTTGCGTTCTTATAGTCTCCAAGTATGTTGGTGAAGTAGTAGATCGCGAGGTGCTAAGATTTATGCCGTTATTAAGTTTGAAGAAGTTCGTTTTCACGGGAAGTTGCCTCTGTTTATGCTTTTGTGTTCCTATATTCTACAACCCAGCTGTTTGTCTTGTTAAATTTTTTCATTTTTCTTACCCTGCTTATGGGCCCTATTCTGTTAGGGCTATAGATTGGTATGCGCTTGCATGCTTTTTGATTATATGAATTAACTAGTCTTTGTGGAATATCCGAGGCTTGAAATGATGCAAAGAATTTGATTTTTTTCATTGGATGGGGAGGGTCCTGGACACTGCAACTCGGTTTGCTAACTTGTGGACTGTTTTGGATTTGATATTTGTTTTTGCAGTGTGCGAGACAAGGGTTTGCATTAGGTTTGACTATGGTTAGCACTATCCCTAACATCGAACTCGACTCATTGCTGAAACTTATAGTTGATTCATTGGAGGTTACTTCATCAATGAAGGGTCAGGTGAGCAAGAATTTCGTATATATTCTAGTATATATCTTGATCAGATTTTGTTCCCTCCGCATAAAATTCTAGAATTTTTACTCCTATGAAATTACAGGAAGCAAGGGACTGTCTCTTGGGTCGCTTATTTGCTTATGGTGCTCTTGCTCGATCAGGAAGACTGATTGAAGAGTGGGTTTCAAATAAAAGTACCTTGTACATCAAGGAATTCACTGGACAACTTATATCTCTTGCAGCAAAGAAGCGATATCTGCAAGAGCCTGCTGTCTCAATTATCTTAGACCTGGTTGAAAAGGTATTCTTATCTATATAGCTATAAAATAGAACTGTTCTTCAAATATTCATGATATTTATTTTGTTTTTTATCAAAAAAAAAAATGATGTTTTATATTGTTTATTAGTTGCCAAAATATTAGGGAATGATCTTCAGTTCCACAATTGGTCTTTGATCAAATCTTTCTTTAAATGATTATATACTTTCTTTTTAGATAAAAGAACATATATTAATAAGATAGAAAACAACTAACGAGGACAAGATGTCCTCAACAGAAGGAAAAAAATAAAAAATAAATAAAGAAAGACTACATCAAAACAGCCTTGCATTGCCCTTAAATATCTGCTGAAGGACATACCCCTTTAAATGATTATATACTGAACTCTTTAGTATTTAGAAACTCATAAAATTTGTCTTAATCGTTAATCTCTGGGAAGTTATCAATCAATAAGCATGTCTAATTAATTGGAATGGGTATTCCATTAAATCTAATGTTGTAGATCTGAAGTCTGTTTTAGCTGTTCACACCATCCCGAAAATTTTGGCAGGATTTCCATTCGACAGTGTGGCTTCAGTATTGATTATAATGGTGTTATACAATCATGTGGATGATCTTTGTGCATTATTTATGGTTTTATGTGCGTAATTCCTTGTATGATGTATACCGAATGATCATAAAAAAAATGTAACAGTTTTTTCAAACAATTAATGGATTGCTAATTATGAAACCTATGAATCCTTTCAGTGGAACAAATTATTTTTATTTCAGTATCATGTCTTAGAAGCACCCATTAAACAATTAATGCTACATTTTCCGTGCTGATAAATTTCTTGTCTTGGGCCATATATTTCCCGTTTGTTTTGGTACCCTACTTTCATCTTTACTGCGCTTTAGTAGCTTCAATTCTCTCTCTCTTTCTCTCATGTGCTTTGTTTTGCGTTCTTAAACTGCCTTAGTGGACAATTTTTCACTTCTCATTTACTTTTGTGTCTAAGTTTATTTGACTATGTCATATCCACTATCTGGAACAGCCCTTGGTTTTTGGTGATTATGTTGTTTGGGCATGCATGGATTCCTTTTTCTTCTATGGTTTAACTGTGAAAAGTGAACTATTGTTGCAGAAATTATGAACCATTGATTCATTTTGCTCTTAAGAAGTTAAGAGTGTTACTCAAATTTTGAATAGTTGAACAGGTTTTGCATGTGCTCCTTTGTTTCATCTGATTTAGTTGTAAGAAGTTAAGCATTTTTCGATCGTATAAATCATTGTTTCATTTTATTTTCATGTTGCTTTGTTTGCCTTCTGTAGCAAAATATTAATTACTTCATCTTTTCGTTTATTTTTTTCGCTTGAGTTTTGCTCCCTGATCTTTAGAAACTTAGATTCTAAATTATTCATTGTCCTCTCTCTCTCTCTCTCTCTCTCGTGGACATGCACGTGTGCACACACACTCTCCCTTGCAGAGAATGACATGGGTATGCATAGGTGGGTAAGGGAATAGGAAATAGGATATGCTATTTCTACTTCTTTTAGTCAATTTTTGTGAAACTAATGATTCAAACTTGAAGATATCAGTAAGAAAAAAATGCCATGAGAAGGAACTTTCTATTACTTACACTCTACCTCAAGCCTCAGTTTCATGAAAGACGTTTCTATCATTAAGATTTCCCGTCATCACCATTACCTTTTGTTTTGTGAAGATTGCTGCCTTTGTCATTATTATTGAGGAGGGTCGAGAGATGTCATCTAGGAGAAATAAAAAAGACTGGGGATAGACCTAGGTTAACATGGAATAAACCGGTAAAAAAAGTTATGATAACACGAAACTTAGTGCAAGACATGGTTTTCAATAGGGGTGGAAAAATAAAAAAAACCTGTGGAGGATCCAAAATAGTTTTGCAAATGGATTCATGTAGCAGACCCCAATTGATTTTGGACAAGGCTTAGTTGTAGTTGTGGTTTTTTATTTTGTTCTATTTTTATGCCGTCTTGACATATCAGTGTTGGTTCCATTGTTCTGGTTTTGCTGCCTGGTTGGTTTTCTAATGTGTAAAACAAAATGTTCTATGATGTTTTTTTTAATGCATCCTAATGTTTCTTTTATTTTGTTTTCTTTAATGAAATTCTTTCCCTTCAAAAACAAAAAAAAAATGCTTTTGCAGTTGCCTACCGAAGCTTTATTGAATCATGTTCTTGAGGCTCCGGGACTTCGTGAGTGGTTTGACGGAGCTGCTGAAGCTGGAAATCCTGATGCATTGCTTCTCGCTTTGCAACTTCGAGAAAAGATATCTGTTGACAGCTTAATGTTTGGAAAACTTTTGCCATATCCATTCAGCCCCAGCAAGCTTTTTGCTGCTGATTGTTTGTCCTCTCTTGTTAATTGCCTTAAGGTGATATCCAAACATATCTTTATGATCATAAATTGATTGAAAGTAAAAAAAATGAAAAGCATTGCTGATTTGTGTTTCGTTGGGATCCGACAGGAATCTACCTTCTGTCAGCCTCGAGTTCACAGTGTGTGGCCCGTTCTGGTAAAGCTTCTGTTGCCTGACATGGTTTTACATGCTGACGATTCATCATTAGCTTCAACTTCTTCTAAGAAGCACAAAAAGAGTCGCAAAGGTAGTTCTTCTGAAGAAGAAACGGCAAAGAACTTTCAGTGTTTCTGTGAACTTGTTATTGAAGGATCCCTTCTTCTGTCATCTCATGACCGCAAGCACTTGGCATTTGATGTTGTGCTTCTGCTCCTCCCAAGGATGCCTGCATCTTTTGTCCCGATTGTTCTCTCATATAAACTAGTCCAGTGCCTGATGGATATACTTTCCACAAAGGACTCTTGGCTGTATAAAGTTGCACAGCATTTTCTTAAAGAGCTTTCTGGTTGGGTTAAGGATGATGATGTTAGAAGAGTTGCAGTTATTGTAGCTCTACAAAAACACAGCAATGGAAAATTTGATTCCATTACACGGACAAAAACAGTTCAAGACTTGATGGCAGAGTTCAAAACAGAGTCTGGTTGCATGTTATTTATTCAGAACCTAGTGAACATGTTTGTGGATGAGGCTCATGCATCAGATGAACCTTCAGATCAGAGTCAAACAACAGATGACAATTCTGAGATAGGTTCGGTTGAGGATAGGGATTCAGTTGGAGTTTTGGGAACTGATTTTTTGAAAAGTTGGGTTATAGAATCCCTCCCTAGTATTTTGAAATATTTGAAGCTGGATAGTGAAGCTAAGTTTCGGGTGCAAAAAGAAATAATGAAGTTTCTAGCTGTTCAGGGTCTGTTTACTGCATCTCTTGGAACGGAAGTGACATCTTTTGAACTACAGGAGAAATTTAGGTGGCCGAAAGCAGCCACCTCGACCGCACTTTGCAGAATGTGTATCGAGCGGCTCCAGTCATTGTTAGCTAATGCTCAAAAGGGAGAAGGGCCACGTGGTTTGTCAAGTAGCCTTGAACCAAATGATATTGGATCTTACTTCATGCGATTTCTCAGCACATTACGCAATATTCCATCTGTTTCTCTTTTTCGGACTTTGACTGATGATGATGAGAAGGCATTCAAAAAACTGCAAGAAATGGAAAGTAGGCTTTCTAGAGAGGTACTCTTGTTTGTTGTTTTGTTTTATTTTAATTTATTTTCTTAAATTTTTTTTGGGTAAAACTCAAAGAGCTTGTTGAGGTTTTTATTTATTTATTCTTATGCTAATTGATAGATTAATCCATTCCACCAATTCTCTTTTAGGGCTTAAACCCAAGACTTCCTCTTTATGTGTGGGAGTCGATCCACTTGGCTACAAGGCTGGTTGGTTGGGCATACCAATGGCCTTAGTATATGTTGTATGATATCCAAAGAATATAGTTAATTCCTCGATTTGAGTAGTATAAGATTGCCCCTCAATTGTTTCCAAATGAGCGTATTCGAGAACATTGATTGCGATATGAACTATTTTCTAGTTTTATGTTCACATTGAACATGTTTCACAAGTCTACTTCTGGTATGCTTTTTTTTGGTTAGAGTCTAGCTGTGGTTTTTCTGATTTATTTCAATTATCTCATTGCCAATATGTTGCTTGATCCTACAAAATCATGTTCATTCAGTAAAATGTCTCGATGTTGACAGGAAAGGAATTGTGGGCTTAGTGCTGATGCAAATAAATTGCATGCATTGAGGTACTTGCTCATCCACTTGCTGCTGCAAGTGCTACTTCGACCAGGGGAATTTTCTGAAGCTGCTTCAGAACTTATTATATGCTGTAAGAAAGCATTTCCTGCTTCTGATCTTCTTGATGGCTCTGATGAAGATGAGTTGGATGGTGACACAGCACCTGAGTTAATGGATGTCCTTGTGGATACATTGCTCTCATTGCTTCCAGAGTCATCAGCTTCTATGCGGTCTGCTATTGAGCAGGTTTGTATGATAAGGGCATGATTAGCTTCTAGGGCCTCATTACTTAAAAGTTTATGTTATTCGTATTCAACCAATTAAACCTTAAATGGTTATCATTGCTTCATAAATGGTTTGCTGCGAGAGAGTGGGTTACTGAAAGCTATCTGCATTTTTTAGAATCTGAGTTGTTACATAAGTTAACTTGCCTAGAGTCCGAGACCAGCTTTCTTTGTTTGAGGGGGAGTGAAATATTGATTTAAATATCAGCTGCTTTGGCCTTATGTTGGATACATCATGTGTATTTGGTACAAGAAAGATTATCTGTTTTGGGAAAGAGATAAGAACCATTTGATTTATAGTTCATGTTAAGATAAAGACAACTGCTAGATCTTTAGATTATGACCTGATTAGAGATTTCTTTCCTTATGATGTATATATGATCTTAAAGGCATCAAACAAGTAGTATTTAATTCTGACCTATGGGGTTTTGGAGCACACAATTTATTTGGTATATTTGTTCTTTTGTAGGTTTTCAAATTTTTCTGTGAGGATGTCACAGATGATGGACTTTTGCAAATGTTGCGGGTCATTAAGAAAGATTTAAAACCAGCTAGACGTCAGGATGCAGACAGTGAAGACGATGATGATGAAGATTTTCTTGATGTTGAAGAGGATGAGGATATTGATAAAGCTGAGACAGGTGAAACAGGCGAGAGTGATGGGCAGACAGATGATTCTGAGGCAATAGATGGGGTTGAGGAAGTCAGCAAAGAACTACCTGAAGCTTCTGATGATGCTGATGCTGATGATTCTGATGATTCTGATGGAGGAATGGATGATGATGCAATGTTCCGAATGGATACTTATCTTGCACAGATTTTCAAAGAACGAAAGAATCAGGCTGGAAGTGAAACTGCTCAATCCCAACTCGTGCTCTTCAAACTTCGTGTCCTTTCATTGCTGGAAATTTACCTACATGAAAATCCAGGCATGCTTCTTTTTACTATCAGTTGTCTTTCGTTTTTTCCCCTTCCCAAATAGGACAGGTTTCTGCGTGTTGCTTTGAAGTTTGGTCCTTAAAATACAGTTTCTCTAAGGAGAAATTTATTAAAAATAAGAACACCAAATATAAAAGAAAAGGAATTAAGGGGGTGAAAGAACAAGAATGCGTGAAAGTCCATACTTGTTAATCAGTTGGAATCAATGTTCATGCTTACTGTAGATGACTGGTTGAAAATCCTGAACAGATATTTTTCTTCTGCATTTTCTGTTTCCTTTTTTTGTCTTGTTCTTAAACTTTTCCACTTAGTACTGTCTTGAGGGTTCAATCAGTGTGTATTGCATGTGTATATAGGGTATGGCCTTCATTTTTAATGTTTATCAATAGCTGTGATATAACCGCTATAAGTTTGTTACTAAGTTTCTCTTAGTTTTGAGGTGTCATATTATGTGATTGAATTGGCAATTATGATCATTTAGTTGGCTTATGAGAACTTAAAATTTGCTTATTTGCTGGGGTTTGGTTGTACCTTTTACCACGTGTTGTTGGAAACATCCCTGATTGATCAATGTTGTCTTGTTTGCATAATGTAATTTAGAGTCAATTGATCTTCATGATAAGCTTACACTGTGGAAGAGATTGAGTCTCGTCCTGTTTCCTAATTTGTATTTTTGGTTGTTTTTATTACACAGGCAAGCCCCAAGTTCTGATGGTGTTCTCGAACTTGGCTCAGGCATTTGTTAATCCACGTTCTGCAGAAGGTAATGAGCAGCTTGGACAGCGTATATGGGGAATTCTGCAAAAGAAAATATTTAAAGCTAAGGACTATCCCAAAAGTGAAGGTGTAGAACTATCTACTCTTGAGTCCTTGTTGGAAAAGAACTTGAAGTTGGCATCAAAACCATTCAAGAAAAAGAAATCTGCTGCTAATCCATCCAAGAAGAAGCAGTCAGCCTCCTGGAACCGACACAAAATGATCGTCTCGCTTGCTCAAAACTCAACTTATTGGATTCTGAAGATCATCGATGGAAGAAATTTTTCAGAATCTGAGTTGCAGGGGGTTCTTGGTATTTTCCAAGGTGTTCTGGTGGGGTATTTTGATAGTAAAAAGACTCAAATAAAATCTGATTTTTTGAAAGAAATATTTCGAAGAAGGCCATGGATTGGATGCCATCTGTTTGGCTTCCTTTTGGAGAAATGTAGCAGCACAAAATCAGACTTCCGTCGAGTTGAAGCACTAGACTTGGTGATGGAAATATTGAAATCATTGGTTTCTATTAGCAACGATGAGGGCAGCCAGGATGCTTCAAAGAAAATTTTAAAAGGTCATATGCATAAACTGTGTCATCTCATAAAGCAGTTGGTTACCAATATGCCAGAAAAGCAGTCAAGGCGGGCTGAAATACGGAAGTTTTGTGGCAAGATCTTTCAGATTGTGTCAACCCATAACTTGAGCAAGTCTTTTCTTAAAGGTTTGGATCCTGATACTCTTTCTGCATGTGAATCTCAACTTGGTGAGCACTTAAATAGTTTGAGGAAGCTGGAGCAACAAAAATAGAGTAAATGTTACTGAAACGACCTTGTTAAGTGTTTCAATTTGCCTACACTACATGTTTGGAATACTTTGTCAATATATTAGATGATCTTGGACTCGTGAGAAGATCTGAACAATATCCTGATTGCAGTATTCTTGGAGTCGTGCATTGGCAGTGCCGAGGTAAACTCTGTGAAGCATTTGGTTCTCACCTGAGAGATTTTTTTCTCCTTCGAAGTTTTGTGGGTTTTATTTTTGGTTTTCTTTGTGATCTTGAAAGGGGTCATGAATTAAGAGTTTAGTCCTAGTCTGAAAATCATCAACTTTAGATGCTTTTAGTTTGTTTCCTTGGCATTCATTATCTTTTGTAGAAGGGTGCAACTTTTTGTTGTTCTTTTTGAAGTTTATTCTCGAACACATACTCAAAAACCGTGTCATCTAGCTCTTGATAATCTCTCCACAATGTTTTACTACTGTACCTGTTGATTCTGTATCAATGATAGGTTAACTTGAAAGCTGCTGTTTAAAATTGTGATTGTTGATGTTAAGTTGAATAAAATTACCTCAGTGGATCATGTATCTATACATTTATTTGCAATTGAGAACAAGTGCCATCTCGGCACATTAGCAATTTTTGTGGAGAAATCAAATAATGGGAAGAGATATGAGGTATTAGATGGGATATGGTGAGCTTGCAGATTGGTACATTTTAGCTATCTGCTCTGTTCCTGTGGTGCTTTTTCTTGGTTGCTTTCTAAAAACACAAGCTTTTAGCAGGGAAAATGTCAATATTATGTCTTTTAGTTTTATCATTTTCTGATGCCACTTTTCAACTTTTAGGCAAGTGTAGGGGCAACAAGGGATCATCATATAAATAATATATGGATGAAGATAGAAATTATGTCAAACTATGAGAAAATGAACTTTTTAATTCAAAAAAATTAACGTCCAATACAGTTCTTGCCCATAAAGTTTATTTGGGTCTAAAGGAAAATGTGGATGTAGAAAAGTAAACTACTGCATTAATGGACAAACCAAAGATTTAACTTTGTTTTCTACAATTTATTCAAAAAAAGAAAAAGAAAATGAAAAAAAGAAACTTTGTTTTCTACAATTCTCATATCTGTACATTTCATGTGTAAATTTGAAATCATAAAACAGAAGTATCAAACATCCCAACTGGGTTCATTACACAGTACTATTTATATTTGTTGCCCAATCAATTGGGGCCAGAATTAAAATAAATAAAAGAATATTGTTCCAAATTCGAAATAAAATTAAAAAAAGAAAGAAAACATTTGCTGCTAATTTGCACCGAAGGACTGGTCTCCTAAAAGAAAAGAAAAGAACAGACTCCTCCATAACCCTCACTCTCTCTCCAGCAATCTCCATCCCTCCTCATCCTCCGTCGCCGTCGCTTCCAATCACGCCTCCTCCGCAAATCACACCACCACCGTACGCTCCCTGATTTCGCCATCATCGGGACGCACTACGCGAAGATTGCAGCTGGGTTCAGGTCTTGAAGAGCTCTGCGACCTTGGCGCAGGACAACGGTCACACTCGGCATTTTGGCTCGTCGCCGGAGAAGATGCACACACACCGAGAAGAATAAGGATGAGGGATTCAAGAAATTGAGGTTGCGGGAGAGAGAGAGGATCTGAGAAGAACAAAAGAGAGAGCAAGAGAGGGGCTGCGGATTGGAAGGAGGAGATGAGTAGTTTTTATTTTCTTAGGGGTAAAATAGGAATTAAATAGAAAAAAGTCAAACATAAGGAAAGAGATGGAGTTTTCTATTACATTTCACACTAACGAGTAACGGAGGAAACTTTAGGAGAGTTATCTGTGAGCAAACTTCAAATAGGGGTTATAAAATGGATGCCATAATACCAATGTTATGCAATTGACATATATAAAATGGACGCCTTAATACCAATGTTATGCAAAATAAGTACTAAATTTTGCAAAATAACAGATTTTGATGGTTGAATTAAATCATTATACATAGCATAAGAACTTAGAAGGCAGTTACTATTATACTTCTGAATAACTTCTTAGAAGCTTAGTAAGCTATCATTCGTACTAGGGGAAAATACTTGCTCACATTTCGAAGTTTTTCGATATTTGATGTACACCTATTCGATTTTTAAAAATACTAATATCACTCTTTATTTTGAGTTTTTCATCAAATTTCGTTAAATATGAATTAATTGTAACACATTAACAGTGTTGACTGTCTTGTAGCAACCTTTAACTTGCAATGTACGTCCATGTGGTAGCCACGTGTTAATAACAAAAAATATAAATTAATTAATTAGATGGACATATATGAAGTTCCAAAGACTGTCATGTGGCAGTCAACATCATTGATGTGTTATCATTAACTCATATGTAACGGAATTGGATGAAAAACATAAACTACGGGGTGATATTGATATTTATAAAACACGTTGTGTGCATGGAATATCGAAAAACCTAAAGGTGTGTAAGTATTTTTTTTCATATTATGGATTATGTAACATTTTGAAAGTGTGATTTGTTGGATTTCAAATTCATCTATAAAAAGAAAAACAAACCCAAAGAGACATTGAGTGTTGAGCCTAAAACTGTAAGCCCAAGCCATGTGGTGGAGTTAAGCTTATGAAGATTAACTTGTCCCACATCGCTTAAATACAGATAAGGGGTGTGGTTTGTATTGGATTACAAGGGAGCTTTTGATTAAAATAAAGCTCCAAGGGATACATGGAGCAACTCACATGCGCGTCACCCGCCCGCTCAGCTCAGCTCGGCTCGGCCTG
>JAYMTT010000577.1:0-12384 GCA_036898025.1 Hypseocharis bilobata
ATTTCTCTGGTAATGTCTTTTATTTTGAGTAATCTCTCTCTCTCTCTCTCTCTCTCTCTCTCATGTGTTTGGTTGATTGTTGGTTATGAACAGCTGAGTATCTTGGGTTCACTTCATACCCTCCAGCTTACCTCAGCCCAGAAGCCAATGGGGAAAACCTCTTGACTGGAGCCAACTTTGCCTCTGGAGCTTCTGGCTACTATGATGGAACAGCTCAGATATATGTAAACAACAAAGATTTGGAATTTTGATCTCCCAAATATTCACTATTAAATACACTTTTCATGTCTCTGGAAGGATGCAAAAAGAACTGATTTTCTTGTTTTCTTTTCGGGTTCCTACAGACCGCCATTCCGTTGACCCAGCAGCTGAACTACTACAGGGAATACCAGACAAAGGTTGTGAATTTGGCAGGAAAAGACCGAGCTAGTTCCATATTCTCTAATGGAATCCACCTTCTGAGTGCTGGCAGCAGTGATTTCATTCAGAACTATTACGTTAACCCCGCCCTTAACAGAGTCTACACAGCCGATCAATTCTCAGACAATTTTCTCCTGAGATCTTACTCAACTTTCATTCAGGTTACTCTCTAAACCCTGTCACATCCATATTAGAAATATAATATATTGCTCAGTATATTGTTTTCTTTTCAAGTACCATAGATACAGAAAGTATGCACAGATGACAAAACATCATGTGTATAAGACGGCTTCCATTTATGAATCACAGAAGTAAACGTGAAGCTTAGCTGCAGATTCGTCTAATCTTGAAATATTACACAGAAGCTTATTATAGTGTTCGGTAAATTACTAAAATACAATCCATTCTATCAAATATACATAATAAACTCATGTGCACTAGAAGGACGCGGTTACAAGAATTTTTTTTTTTTTTTTTTGAGTTTAAAAAAACAAATTGATCTCTCCCAGTATGAGTGAATAAAAAAATAACTACTCTTTCTATATTTCTATGAACACAAGGTCAGATCATTTTGAACATAAACATGTTTTTTTACGACAGAATTTGTACGGACTGGGAGTAAGGAGGATTGGTGTGACAAACCTACCGCCAATTGGGTGTCTACCTGCATCAATCACCCTATTCGGCTCTGGGAACGAGTGCGTTTCAAGGTTAAATAGAGATGCAACCTTATTCAACATCAAGCTAAATAGCACATCTCAGACTTTGCAAGATCAGCTTCCTGGTCTCAAACTTGTGGTCTTTGATATCTACCAGCCTCTAATGGAGATGATCAATAAGCCTGCTGATTATGGTAATGCACTCTGCAAAAAAGTATCTAGTTAATGTTCCATGCCAATTAAGTATTTGCATACACACTTGCACGCGCACACAAACAAAGATTATCTTTTATTTCTATCTTTTTCCCTGAAAGTAATCTACAATTCGTACCGTCACCCCAAAATTATATTGTAATTAAAAAATCTCTATAATTCTATATTTTCAGTTATATTGTCTGGTCACCATCTTTTCATATTTAAACAGTGATAAAAATACTCCAAGCCCCTCTTGGTTTGCTGCTGTGCAAGCAAAAACATCATCAAAACGTTAGTTAAACAGAATAGCTGCATATATGTAATTGTCGAGACACCCTCATGAGCATACAAGTTTTCCTTCTGTGGACTTGGTTTATGTCACAGGTTTCTTTGAGACAAGAAAGGCTTGCTGTGGGACAGGAACGGTGGAGACCTCCGTGCTTTGCAATGCCAGGTCTGTAGGAACATGCAGCAATGCTACTGCTTACGTGTTTTGGGACGGATTTCATCCTTCAGAAGCTGCAAACAACGTCTTAGCTGGAGCTCTACTTACACAGGGATTCTCCCTAATCTCTTGAATCCATTCCCGTCTCACTTAAGATCAAAATTTACTATTCTGCTCTTGAATCCTCTTAATTGCATTATAGAAATGTTTGTGGGATTTTATAGTTAACTTAAGGTTTTAGATTGAGAATTTAGATTCCTCCTGTCATGATGTAATACATCCTTTGCTATATATTCTGCTTGGATCACTTTATGTTTCACACTCATGAAATTTTTTATGCATTAGTTGTGTCAATAAGACTGTTATGGTTGCATGGAGTGTTATTTCCTTGAACTTGTGTTACTATACTGAAAAGAAATCCATGGAAGAGTGTAAACTTCAAAATGTAACTATGCTACATATAAGCATGCAAAAAGATTTATCAGGTATTTGTATTTCAACTCCAAAAATCATATTTGACTAAATAGCCCGGTGAATAATGGCTTTTAACCTATTTATTTTGATCTCTAAATGTGATATGTTTTTTTTTTTCCATTGCTTGAAAATTCTTGGCTATTTCTTTCTCCAACGTTTCGTATAATCCAACTGTCTTCAAGTTATAGACTGTGTATAGACAAGATAATGACTTTATGATGCTTCAACTTTATGAGTACCATATATCTTAGTTCTATGTTAAAAAAATACTCACAATAAATGGCAAGCAGAATTCTATTTAAGTATAGTGCATAACTAGATAGTGAGACAAAATTCACCTGAAGCAATTAAAATAGCAGATGTCACTAAGAAAGTTCAAATCCTGCATTAGAACTGATCGCATAAAGAAGTTTTGCTCTCAAAGTGCTTGGACGTTTGTATGTTGGAAGCTGCAACAATTATATTAAGCAGAAGAACATAAACATGATTTAGAGATAATATAAAAAGAATTTCTTTTCTCAGCACTGTGCAATGGACAAGACAATGAACTATAGTTAAGGGATTTCTCCTTTACTATCATTACCTTGAGGGTATTGTAGCACGTGGAAGCTGATGGAAGCCGATCCACATCTTGCCCTCCAATTGTTGCCCAAAGAGGGACATCACAAGCAACCTAGTCAAGATCAATTTTATGACCGAGTTAGTTCCACAGTACCTGATTATTTAAATGAACTGAAATTGAGAAGACTTCTACAAGATATTAAGAAAAGAAGCAAGGAGAGAGAGAGAGAGAGAGAGAGAGAGGCATTAAAATACGAAGCCAAACCAATCAAACTAGACTAGATATAGTAAAAGAAAAGATCACATCTATGTCCCCGTGCTTAACCCCATATTCTTTCAAAATAAAATGTAAGGACCCATAAGTAATACATATCAGCTGCTGGAAATAACCTCAGGAATGAGGGAGATCAAACTCTATCAAACCCTTCAGCGCATGGACAGCTACATCCACTCTATTAAAAAAAGGTTTATGTTTTTCCACTCTATTAAGGCTAAATTCTTGTCAAGATTCTTCCAAGACAATACTAGTCCTATAAAACCATAATGATTTGATGATGTATTACCAAGGTGCAACCGCTACATATGCATCTTGAACCCAGTTTGGCATCTGAACATCGATGAGTAACTATATGCATATAAACATGCTTTGCCATCATAGTCCTTGATAAATGATAAGAACAATATAATGTGCCTAGTGGTTAGCTTGTTCACAATGATACCAAGACTTCTCTCTCTCTCTCTCTAGTTGGAGGTAACATAAATAGCTGATTTCCACGAACAGTAGTAAATGATACATCATATTCTCCCTCTAGTTTCAACTATTATGGATCTTGTTAGAAATTCTTTTGTCATTCATTCTATTCTCCCACTAGTTTGAATCCATGTCCTATCACTGTCAGTAAAGAAACCAAAGAAGAACAAGATACTAGGTGAATTCAAGCAAGTAAATAATAAAGTTAACGTGGTAGACATAAGAGCAGTAGCATACCTTATGAATGGTAAAGGCGGGCTGTAGGTGTTTGAACCCAAGTAATGGGGCTCGGGAACAGCTGGTCACAAATTTAAGCAGCATACATCGCTCTTTTGGTTCAAATCCTCTAACAACCTGCAACACAATTATCATAGTAGATTAAGCCATGTGAACTTGAATTGAGTTCGCTCAACCATTTTTACCCTTATGTTTACCATTACATTTATGTGTTTCCTTAAAATTTAGCTTTTCTCAAAATGACACATTACAGGGTGGAGTCAGAGTCCAGTAGGATACCCTTTTTTGTAAAGTTCCTGACCACTCTTGCAGAGAAACAAGTGGGACTAAAAAATGTGGGGTAAGGAAGAGAAGGTTGGGTACATTTGAAGGATTATACAACATAGGGGTGATATATTGACTTATGCATTACACATCTAGCATGCATATTTGATCCATGTTAATCACCAAAAGAAAAAAAATCAGAAAAAAAAAACCCTTCAATTGTTGGATTACTACCTCCCAGAAAAGTTTGACCGTACGGCTCCCCTCAGAATAACCACCAGTGTAGCGCGTGTTACTTCTTAAATCATCAACGTCAATGTCAATGTTTCCACCTGAAAGCAACTGCATATGTAATGCATCAATATTTGGCAAATAATTGAACCAATAAAAGGAAGAAGGAAGATTCAAACAAAACATCCAAACATGAGGGATCATGATCCCTTGACCATTGTGATTATGGAGAAGTCACTATCAGATCGTAAAACTTCATTGCACACGTTGATATAAGAATTTAGAAGTTTCTGCAGAAATTCAGAAATATTGTTATTTACTCTTGATCATGGAAACTAAATATAACTAAATTAATAACATACTTTTTAGCTTCATCACCAAAGAGGTACCTTCATCTTTTTGTTTCTCTTTTCTTTTCTCTACACTTCAAACATGCCCAATGATTTTGAAGCATTCGCACTAGAACCTCTATTTCTAAAAATCTTATTTATATATTTGACAACTTAATGGAAAAAGGACACAAATACAGAAATATTTGCACGAAGACATTGACTGAAAGGACCTAAATAGATTAATGCCTTTAAGTTTTAGCTGCCAAACTCAAGATAATCAGTATAGTGAGCTTAAAATCACATTGCATAAGAAATACAACCGAAGCAAGTGATCACATACATCAATATATGCAAAATTTAACTTTGATAGTCCAATATCATCAACAGAACACCAATTTGTTACCATATAAACAGATAAAATACCTGATTGAATTCACTTGCATTAAATAACTTCAACCAAGATGGTGATATAAGATCAGTTAATCCTCTATAAAATGCATTCGAAAAAGGCAATATCTGCAAAAATAACATTGTAATGTAAATCCGGTGTACAAGTCGATATATTTCAATAATCCACAAAGCAAAAAAATAAGACCTGTCGGTTAAGTTTATAATCTGCAATTGCATGAACATACTGCATCTTGTTCTCATTTGTCACACAAGTATCCTTGCCACCAGGTTTAAGCTCAATAACATGGTGTTTTCCAAATGATTCTTCTGTAACTGTGAAATCCAGAGAGAGGTCCTTGACATCCCCATCATAATGCTGTAGTAGTAATAACACTCATTAAATATCAGAATCCAGAAATATTATTTGATTGTAGACTTGAGTCCCACAAGTTTGGATAAATTGAACAGAATCTTCAAATCAGCAAGCTGCTACACGTCAACATATCGGTTACTTTCCTACTTTTCGATCTCTGATGTAACAAAACAGTTCAAGTGAACATAATTCTTAACTCAAGAACTCGATTTGGAGTAGCAAGTCATCAGTTCAAAATGAACTGTTTATCTTTTCTTACAAATTCAGTTATTTCATCTTAGTGTTGTTTCTCTCTGCCAGCAGAGTAAACAAACCAGAAATTATTGCCCTGGTCCAGTTGCCTGTTAAAGATATTCCGAGTTTGTTTGTACACCCAAGTTTCCAATATCAACTTCCTTAGCCACTACAGTCATCCACATCAAGATCTTCCTATCAGACATATATCGCATTCTTGGTCGCCTAGCAATCAGCACCATATTGTCTACTGATCTGCTGTTTCTATGAAACCATGTCCTCTTAACTTGTTTAGAATGCAACTGGTTTATAATGCTTCACCTACCAGCTTAGCTAGATAGCTCTAACCTTACAAAACTATATGGACAAATAATTATTGCTGCTTTAGAAAGGACTTAATAAACAAAAACCCAAAGATTTAACAATGAAGAACAAGTAGTCTTATTGTGCAGTACCTTGACATACATAAGATTCCTGTAGAGCTCCGGATCAAGTGTTGACAGTTCATCTAGAAAGCTATACCGGCCTAACAGCTTTTGTACGAAAACATGTGAAAAAGAGTAATCCAGCAATATTCCTTCATAAAGAGCTTTGCCTACAACCCTTCCAAGAAACTCAATCATCTGGATACCATTTTCTAGGCATCTTGCTGAAGAATTGGGGATCAGATGTCTGTCTGAAGTTGAGGTCTGGGAGAACAAACCATACCTTACACAGTAGAAAGGGAAAATCAAAAATTGTCTTTTGGAAGATTATCAAATTAAAGCAGAATCCCAGAAGTAATTAAACACCATGTCAAACTTACTCAGGAGCAAAGACTGCTTTGGATATATCAGTCAAGAATTCTTTAGATAATCCGCCATAGTCCAGGCCAGCCTCTGGAAGACCACATTCACTAACAAAGGAGACATGGATTGATGACTTCAACCTTGGCCCAAGGGAATTTAATTGTCGAAATCCATCTTCAACAATATGACCACGACGAACTACTATCTCAACTGCTCGTGAACCAGGTCCAGTAACTTCACCAGACATTTTACGAGAGACTTTGTCCATCTTGATAAACTCTCTGAACATTTGAACTCTGCAAATAGACATGTCAAGAAACACCTTTTAAGATGGAAAACAAAATTAAAACCAGAGTTATGATCTATTTATTCGGTTGGATTTAGACAAATAAAACTATCTTGTCAACAAGGGATTTGGGTAAACTCTTTACACCCATAAGGGGAGAACAACAAAGCTAAAAACTTGGAAGTTAGGGCAAAAGTTAAAAAGATCTAATGACATTAACTGTATGATAAACATGATTATTTGGAAAAGAAAAAATAGCAACAAAGAGTGTAATCATCGGCAATGAAAACACACAGAGATATAGATACAGAATATTACACCTGCATATAGACCCTCAAACATGCCCATGAAAAACTTAACAAGGGATGTAATCAAGTGGGTTCCGAGGATTGGGTAACATGGTTGGGTTCTCATTAAACTTAATGGCATGATTTTGCAACCCAAGGTGGGTTCCAGACAAGCTTGGGACTATGCCAGTTGCCAGATTTGGGTTGAGAATTTTGCGGGGTTGTATGGTCCCTGCATTAGAGCACCCAAGATCCACTAAGAAGAAGGATGAATCAGAGAGATTACATGTAAGGTGTGGCCATATGGGCAAGGATAACAGTGAAGAGGAGAAATATGACAGCAGAACTAGAAAATAAAGGCATTTTAGCAACAGCCAGGCCTAAGTATTTGCCATCTATTTTCTCTACCAGAAGTTATTAGACTTTGACATGAATGATGTAATCTGAAAAACAGGAGGCGTTATAACTGTCCAGTGTGCAAAAGAACAATAGTCCTTTTTTGTTTATCATGTAATACTTACCTTTCTTCAAATGGAAATACATGTGGTGTAGTAGTGATAATCGAACCCAAGCTGGGAACAGTACAAGCATCATCTGATCTAAGACTAATTGACAACGTTTCAAGAGCTCTTGCAGCTACAGCAATTGGGGGCCGGTTCTTTCTACCAGGTGAAAGCCACAAGCCAGGGGGGCAAAACTGGTGCCTGCAATCCCTTTCATACATTAAATGCAAGCATCTAGTTGCAGAATCCATGAGGGATCTATTCTGATGTTCAATATTAGTGGACAAGCCATTGTACACAAACGTGTTGAGAATAGATGCAATTCTTCGTTGCTGCTCCAGCGTGAATGGCACCTAACCCATATCATGAAATGCTCAAATTAATACCATTCACAAATCTAAATGATCATAAAAAAGCCAGAACCAATTTACCTGTTTTTCATAGAACTCTATGTCATCAAGAACTAACAGCAAGTGTGAATAGGTGGCACAAAACAGATGAAGCAGACAACACATATCTTTCGAAATGCCTTGTGGACCACGCCTCAAAGGCTCTATATCCCATAAATTGCAAGAATCGACATCAACCTGATTATGCCTAGATTGGCCATCAATTAGATTTGTCTCACCAACACCTGCTTGTGACTTACTGGTAAGTTTATGTAAGACAGAGGCCCACTTATTTACTCCATCCTTAGTGGCCTGCTTTTGTTTTTTCTCCAAAAGTTCATCTTTTTTGTTCCCTGAAACTTTGCTTGTGATAGAATATGTATCGTCACTATTTCCATGGAAAATGTAACTTTCCAATGCTCGCCATAGATTGACAAGAAACCCGGGAGTAAACGAAAGCATGTTAAGTATAGGCAATGACCCAACCATAGGATTCAAAGCTGAAAATATTCTAAGCATGTAAGAATAGAAATAAGCAACATCAACTAGTTCCAACTTCTCCAAATGTTTCAAATTATTTGGTGGCAGAGTCTCTGCTCCATGAATATAAGCATCTGGGTTCAAGGTCGCCAAAAGTTTTGTAAGATGCCACTGCTGACAAATTGGCTTAAACAGGTTCATGTATGAGATCATTAAGGACCCATAGGTTTCCTCATTCTCAAGCAAAACTGTATTCATGGACTCCGTAGAAGCTTCAGTGCTGCCTTGGAGATCATAGTTTCCCTTTCTGAGTAATCCAACACTCTCAAGCCAAGCCAAAAGGTTTTCTGCAAGGGTAATAACCACATGAACGTATATTGCATGGTCTAAACCTTGGCTGAAACATCCTGAATCCACGGAGTCATTCTCACTCCCTGTTGTTAGGCATATAGTGTTCGCAAGAGCCCAACCAACTGGTGGAATCACCTTGAAACTGCAATGTATTTTTGACTGATCCATCTCTGACATATCTTTGAGGATTGTCTCTCTCAGAACCTGCCATCACCTGCCATAGTTTGATTAGTTCTCATATGTTTTGAGTTGTATTATGTTCTAAGTAGATAGATAAAGGAGAAAATTAAGATTTTAGTAGACACGAGAGATAATTAATACTCCTATAAGATTAGTGTTAACATCCCTGCCAATGGAATTATAACAAAATCAACATAATTCAGCCAAGATTATAATGACATGAGAGAAATTGTATGCACAACGAGCATTTCCATGAACAGTACTTAGTACAAGAGAACTTCCTTTTGAGAACAATACAAAGAAAATATATATCATGGAAATTCATAAGGAGATTCTTTTTCAATTTCAATGAGCATTACCAGTATGGTACTGTAGCATGGTGAAAGAATAGACTTATGCTTCAGAGCAGGTATAAGAATAGCTGGTAGGCGTTGAGTGAGCCAAGGAATTGTAAGCAGAAACAAACAATACTGCTTGACAGCATAATGCATGTCAAATGGACCAGGGTCTACACCATGGTTTATCACATTAAATGGCCGTAAAGCTAAAGTTATTGCACTTGCAGTAATCAAGAACGTATCATCCTTCGGGACTATATTGTTTATTTGTGAAGATAGAGAAACATCCAGTTTGCAAATGTATCTTCTAATGGATATGTAGAGACCACTTTTACCAGAACCCATATGCCAAATTAAATCCTTAACCGCTGTATCTGCAGCCTGAAGATTATCACCAGTAACGCTCTTCCACCCCTTCAGATCAGTTAAGACAACAACAAGACGCGCTGCTAGAGAAGTAAGAATAACAATATCCTGGCCATTTGATTGGGATTTATCATATTCTCCAAGAACGAACAAGCAGAGAGAAATCAACTTCTGCACTTGATAACTCCAAATTCTTCTCTCTTCAAGTGAACCTATTGCCAAGGAGCAAAAGTTCTGCTTTGCATCTACAAATGAAGGACATTAATAGTCCAGATGAATGATAAGGAGAACCAAATGAAGCAAGTGATTAGAGAAATCATGGACAATGATTTATTAGTACTAGGATCAGTGAAGAATATATCCAGTGTGCTATAACAAAGAATAGCAGCAGAACACATCATGGCTTTTTTCTGAATGCTGCATTTCAGTTTCAAGGATTTGGAAGAAGGAATATGTATTTGAGCTACTTAATCAAAAAATTGTATATGCTTCAATAAGTAAAAACTTTTCTGTTACGGTGAAATCCATTAATTTCAGTTGATTTGTACTGACTATTGGAGTTGGCATCTCAAACCCCAAAAGATTATAATCTGAAGGAACCTAACCCTCTCCTATTCCTAGTTCCATAAATGACTCCTAAATCTAACCAGTTACAGATATGATATTACAATGCCCATCGATCTAAGAACCCTGTCATTTGAGGAAAACCGGAAAAGAACCCAAAACAATACACTCATGCATGAAAAAAAAAATGGAATAGAAAATTGAGCATAAGAATAATGTACGAAATTTTTTAAAACAAGCATACCAGTAGAATTTATGCTTTCCAATAAAATTTTAAAGCAACTCTGCATGCACTCTATATCTCTGGTTCGGATCCTTTGATGTTGAGTGGACAAACATGTCATAAAGAAGAGGAAAGGTCTCAAGATAGCGTTGGAAACCCACGTTGTTGTAATTAATCCAGTATGATGCAGCACCGTGGTTTCCCATTCCTTATAAAGCTGCAATGCCACCATCTTTGTCACATTGTAGCGCCTCCAGACTCTCTGGAAATATTTAAAAAACCACATAAATTTTCTTTTCTTACTAAAAATATGTATAAATTCTGATAAGATGCTCATAGAGGATTTAATATTAAAATTTGAAATAAGGTAAAATAACTCGGAAAATTAGGTTCCAAAATGAAGTGAAGCAAATGTAATGTACCTGAATAAAAAGTGCTGCTGCTGAAGCTCTTCTAGCATAATTCCGCTGCTCTCTTTCTTGGGAGACCTTCGCAAGAAGGGCATCTCTTGAAATCTCCTTCTCACTTGCTCCCCTCAACGATAGCTGATCAACCCCAACAGATACCATTAAAATCAACAATTCAGAAAATACACACACACACACACATATATATATGCAATAAAATTCAATGCAAATAAAGGTTTGGTTAATGTAAAAAAAGAAAACAGTTCAATAATCATATATTTCAAAGTTGTTTTGGTTTAATTCTATTATGCCCAATTGAGCATAGTGACCCTAAAATCTAACACTATAATAAAATGCTATGATATTTTTGTGTTCAAGCACCGGAACAATCGGGAGATTGCAGCTATATAAAGAAGATAAAAAGAGCATGCATGTGATGAAATGTGAATGAGTTGAGTTTGGGTAGGATAGGATCTAAATGATCTAGTTCTATAATTATGGCATGCATGATATGCACATGATCACAGTGAACCTCCTCCAAAGCAACACTACTTTTGTTTATATGTATATGGAGCTTTTTTGGCCATTGACATGCATGCTTTGGTTAGCTTTAAAGATATGATCACATGGAATAGAATGTAACTCAACAGATACATTACTATTACTAACTAGTACTACTACTTCATGACTTAATAGAATAGAAGCCCACAACAACACAACACGAGGCATAAATAGCTCTGTTTTTTTTCTGTCAGCTGCAATACAATTAGTCCATTGAGAGGTTGGACCACTGCATATATTATTGGATATACGCAAATGCAACTATATATTCTACTAGTAATAATCACAATAATACTATGTTGTCCTCAACTAGTGGACTACCACTGATTTGGTGTACATAATATATACATTATATAATAAGACTCGTTCTTTGTTTTTGGGAAGCTCCTGCATAAAAAACTATCCAACCCGTATTCATATAAGCCGTACTTGTGACTAGTTAATCCGAATTCAACGCGTTTATTCATTTTGCGATCTCCATGACATAAGGTTAATTGACGCTCTTCTTGCGTTGAAGAAACTCGACCAGGCAGGAGATATGATGATTACTTTTCTTGCAACTCTTGGGCCGAAGTCATGAACTTGGGTTGGATGGACTTAATGCGCAAAAGCTTAGCTCGTCTAGGAAGCACAATTGTATATAGGCCCGTGCCCTGCAACTGCAAGCTGCAACCCCATTGTCAATTGTCATTATTACCATAAAATCAATATTACGTTCTCTTTCTTTTTCAAAAACAACTTTCATTTTTTCTTATAAGTTTTAGGAAATTACTTGGAAGGAGTAACTTGAAATCGCCTGCAATATTGTTTGAAAACCCAAATCCTTGCCACCAACTCAATGGCTTGGTGTAAATGTTGTCCCTTTCATGAGTAAGGGTGTGGTTTCGAGTTTCGTTGTGAGTTTGCTTTCAATTAAATGTAATTATTCAAATTGACCCTCTAATGAATAAAAAAAATAAAAATAAACACTCAAATTGATATAGAACAAGTAGCAGAGAAATATTTGGGCCGGGCTGAGCGAGCTAAGCGTCAGAAACAAAAGAAGGGTGCTCGTCGGGCCTAAACATGCACCCTATCTTCCAACAGTCATAACTT
>JAYMTT010000578.1:0-12376 GCA_036898025.1 Hypseocharis bilobata
TAAGACATGATATTCGATCTCCTTTTAGGGGAACTTGATCTTTGCTTTTTGGCTCATTTTACGATCTGGGTCGTCCAGATCTGACACTAATTGCACACAGAAGGTTCAGAAATGGACTTCTTTGATCAATTGAAGATCTGGGTCTTGGCTATTTGCCTGGTTTTTCAATCCGGATATGGGTTTTATCTTCCGGGTAGTTACCCCCACAAATACGGTATCGGCGATGCCTTGTCGGTGAAGGTGAATTCGCTGACCTCCATTGATACCGAAATGCCCTTCAGCTATTACAGTTTGCCCTTCTGCAAGCCCGTAGAGGGTGTCAAGGACAGCGCTGAGAATCTCGGCGAGCTCCTTATGGGTGATCGCATTGAGAACTCACCGTACCGGTTCAAGATGTACACCAATGAGTCTGAGATCTTCCTGTGCCGCACCGATCCGTTGTCGGAGGACAGATTCAAGTTGCTGACCAAGAGGATTGATGAGATGTATCAGGTCGATTTGATTCTCGATAACTTGCCTGCGATCCGCTATACTCAAAAGGAAGGTTTTTTCTTGAGGTGGACCGGGTACCCGGTTGGGATTAAGGTTCAGGATGTGTATTATGTGTTTAACCATTTGAAGTTCACTGTCCTTGTTCACAAGTACGAGGAGACGAATGTTGCCCGTGTGATGGGGACTGGGGATGCTGCTGAGGTCATTCCGACCATTGGGAATAAGGAATCAGATGTGCCTGGATACATGGTTGTTGGGTTTGAGGTGGTTCCTTGCAGCTTGCTGCATAATGCAGATGCAGTGAAGAACTCGAAACCATATGACAAGTACCCGACTCCAATCAAATGTGATCCAACTACTGTGGCAATGCCGGTTAAGCAAGGCCAGCCAATTGTATTTACCTATGAGGTAACATTCGAGGAAAGTGACATCAAGTGGCCCTCGCGATGGGATGCTTATTTGAAGATGGAGGGATCAAAGGTTCATTGGTTCTCAATCCTCAACTCTCTCATGGTTATCACTTTCCTTGCTGGTATAGTCCTGGTGATCTTCTTGAGGACTGTAAGGAGGGATCTGACCCGCTATGAGGAGCTTGACAAGGAAGCTCAAGCACAAATGAATGAGGAATTATCCGGATGGAAGCTTGTTGTGGGGGATGTTTTCCGCGCTCCAACCAATTCTGCCTTGCTGTGTATAATGGTTGGAGATGGTGTTCAGATTCTGGGGATGGCAGTTGTGACAATACTCTTTGCTGCCCTTGGATTTATGTCACCAGCTTCCCGTGGAACACTTATCACAGGTATGCTATTTTTCTTCTTGATCCTTGGTATTGCAGCTGGTTATGTTGCAGTTCGACTTTGGAGGACAATTGGATGTGGTGATTACAAAGGATGGGTCTCTGTTTCATGGCGGGTTGCCTGTTTCTTCCCTGGTATTGCCTTTTTGATTCTTACCGCTCTCAATTTCCTGTTGGGGGGTAGTCAGAGCACAGGAGCCATTCCATTTTCTCTATTTGTCATCCTGCTTCTGCTTTGGTTCTGTATTTCTGTTCCCCTTACCCTTGTTGGTGGATACCTTGGGGCTAAGGCACCTCATATTGAATACCCTGTCCGAACCAACCAGATTCCTCGAGAAATTCCAGCTCAGAAGTACCCATCTTGGTTGTTAGTTCTTGGTGCTGGAACCCTTCCTTTCGGTACCCTTTTCATTGAGCTCTTTTTCATCATGTCTAGTATTTGGATGGGTCGTGTTTACTATGTCTTTGGATTCCTCTTCGTCGTTATGATCCTGCTGGTTGTGGTTTGTGCGGAAGTGTCCCTCGTCCTGACCTACATGCATCTTTGTGTTGAGGACTGGAAGTGGTGGTGGAAGTCCTTCTTTGCTTCTGGTTCAGTTGCCATATACATCTTCCTGTACTCCGTGAACTATCTTGTGTTCGATCTTAAAAGTCTGAGTGGACCCGTTTCTGCAACTCTCTACTTGGGGTACTCTCTCCTCATGGTTCTAGCGATCATGTTTGCAACAGGGACAGTTGGGTTCCTTTCTTCATTCTGGTTTGTGCATTATCTGTTCTCTTCAGTGAAGCTGGACTAAGAAACTGACTCAGAAATTGCTTCTTTGGAGAGCAGCAGCTGGATATCCATGAGAGCCATGAACAGAGTTCGTACAATTTGTTCTATTATGTCTTACATTACTTCGCTTGAGTTTATTTTGCTAGACAACTTAGTAAATGTTATACCAATAATTTCAGTCAAGTTTTGCTTAATTTCATTATTAGATGAGATCCTTTCGTGTCGACCAGTGTTAGTTGGATTGTGAGGATGGGACATGGGAGGCATGTTTAGTTTTTATGCTAGTTGATACTGGGTCTTCAGTATTGTATTTGATTATCTCTAGATCTACATGAATTGGAAAGCAAAAGTTAAATTTATTATTCACTTTGTCATTTAGTGTTTCTCTTGATCTGTTTTGGCTTGGATTTGTTATTATCTTTGGCATGTGCATTTTAGTTGTTGGGATCTTTGCTTGCCCTTCAATTCTGGATACGAGTGATACAAGAAGAGAGATTATATTCCTCGCCTTAATTGAATTTTGATTGTGCATGCACATCTAAACACAGACCATTCCATGTCGGACCTTACTCTATGTTCCGGGCAGCTTACAATCCTTTCAGATCTGCTGGAGGCAATAGCATTCGCGGATCTTTCTTCATCATTTACCCCTACAATACTCATACTTCAGACAAATTGGAAGTTCATGACTAATTTTCATACATTCCTGGTAACAAATCAGACCAGAACTCAACACCACAACTTAACAAGCTATACATTTTAACTAGAAACCACACCAAACACATGACAAGATCACAACAAAACCGAATGATAGACCAAACCAAACAAACAGAGATGAAGTAGCATTTGCTATAGCCACATAAGAAAGTGCAGCAGCAACAACAACAAAAGATCAGAGAGCAAGAAAAGATTAAAACAACAAATGAAGCCCATTAAATCACATATTTATGATAATTTATTTAGCAGATACATACAACTAGTGTAGTGTGGGCCTAGAATTCATTGAAGCCATGCTTAATTTGCTGCTTCTAGGGAGATCAGGAAGAAGGTGCAGGAGCAGGACCAGGAGCTGGAGATGTCTGAGCAGAAGAAGAGAACCCTCCGGATACACTATAGAAAGTAAAGAAGACAGAAATGTAAGCCAGGAGAATTTGCATCAAATTTAAACCAAAGACCATTGGGGTTATAGTTGCACGAATTCTGGCCAGAGGAGATAGACAGAAGTTGTTGATATCTTCAATCTGCTTGGTTATGTAGCAGCCATCGGGATCGCAAGAGAGCTCCTTGGGGAGGCTGTTGAAGATATTCGCCACTTCTTCTTCGCTGCCATGTGCCTGCTTGATGATTCCCGCTTGATGGAGAATCTTGACATCCTCTGTTGTATCAATAATGCTGTCAAAAAACACTGCAAGAAATGTGAAGTACTGTGCAGAAGATCGATTGCACTGCTCATAAGCCAGCAAGTTCCTCAGGATCGGGCTGGTATTGTCGTCGATGAAGATACTGGGCATTGTCAGCTCACCTTTCTTGAACTCTATGTCCAGAAGATTACCAGACTTGTTTCTGAACCTAACACCTGCTCTTCTCATTAACTCTGCATTATTCACCCAACCCTTTCCTGGGATATATACTCTTTTATGCTTGGACCTTGGCTTCGAATTCGAATTCGAAGTAGAGGTAGGAGTAGGAGTGCTTGGAAGAAAACTGGAATGGAGAAGAGCCAGTAGGTGTTGATGATAGTCATCTAGGTTGACCCTGTCAATTGGCGTCGCATCCCTGCCAGGTCGTACAGGTTGAAAGAATTGGAGGGCCAGCCTGTTGAATGAAGTTTTTTCTGTTTGTTCTTCTATATGATCATTACTCATGCTTGTTAACTCGAATATCTTATGGAGCACAAATAGAGGAAGTTGATTTTCCAGGAGAAGCATGTCACGACGTAGATTAGGCAGCATCCAACGCGTTGCAAAGATGGGATCGTCCACCGGATCTCCCTGTAACACAGACAGTAACACATGTTATGAATTAATATAAGATAGACAGAACATGTCAGTCGAGTTACATAACTTGAAAGATTCCGTTCTCTTCTAAATCTGACTACCTGGTAACTTGCACTACTCAAGCGCAAAAGTTCCACCACGAAACAACCATCAAGTACCATCATCCAAACGAAATCCTCGCTGCTAATTTCTTCAAAGTCTTCAAAATAGCAATCTCTGGCCTCTTTCTCGAGCTCTTTCATGGCATCTCTGAGGTTTTGCTCGCTTGTACGCTCTAAGGCCTGGTTGAGGAACCGCTTCTTGTGAGCTTCCATGGCCTTTGAAGCCTCCGCTTTGTAGTGTATGGGACCTATAGAGACAACATTGGGGCTGTAAGCATCTTCATCAACCCTGCGCATATGTGCAGGAACCTTGAAAATGAAGCCTTGTTTACTTGGGATCAATGGGGCTGCCCCTTCTACTGGCACTACAAAACCTTCAGCAACTTGGCTACTGATGGGTGCTTCGTCCGGCGTCTCAGCAGCATTTTGGGCTCTTTCGGGTATGATGTCAACAATATCTCCAATGAATTCAATCACTTCTCTGAAACTCATAACTAGTATTGATTTTCAGAGCAGATTGCAATATTATTAGCAAAGTTGAAGGGATGAACTTTGAAGGAAGATCAGATGGTGGAAAGAATATGAAGGACTGAAAAGGGGTGTGAGTGACGGAGACAATGAAAATTGAAAAGTAGTAGGAGTCATGAGAATCTCTGCTCTTCTTGCCCTCCTTTTTTTGACTTTTTGCGATCTTTTTAAACCCATGACAAATCCAACCAACAGGCGCTTTTTCCTAAGTTCTCACTGTACCGTACTGTTATGTTGCTCACTATTTTACTTTAGTGTCCGGTTTCTACGCATCAACCGTATCTGTGTTAGCCAATCAAGACTCGCCACGTCGATTTAACTACCTGCAGTGTTAGTATTATTGTGTTTTAAGTTTGACTATTCTCCATGATTTTTTTAGCCCAAGCGCAGTCTCTGCTGGATATATATTTTGTACCATCCGAAAAAAAAGGAAAAAAAATTACAGTATACGGTAATTATTGTTTCAAATTTCTTTACTCAGTTTGTCTCGGAATAATTAATTAACATGTGTTTCACTTCTCACTTTTTACTTTATAACGAATTTTGTTACAAGTAATTACTTAAAAGATATTTAAAAAAATAAAGTCTAATTTGTTATTATTAAAGAAAAGAGAGACTACAATTTTAAAAAAGTTGAATTTTTTATTTATTATGAGTATATCATCTTTACAGATATAGTACTCTATTAACATGAATACGATAAGATTAAGATCTTTGAGAACTCATCAGTATCATCAAATAATTCATTAAGAAAAAAGAGAAAAAACATTCCCACTAAAAAAGCAAAGCATAGTCATTGATGATTGTAATGGTTTTGAAACTTCGGTTTTATTGGCTTTAATCTTCATTTTGTATGATATTTACTCATTAAAGTTAGATTTTATTTTTTCATATCGAACAAATTATAAATACTGATGGAATATCATAATATGCCACGATTATATAATTGACCACTTAAATTTATATGTGTGTCATATGTAATATTAAAATCTTATTTACTTTAGGTTTTTAAAAATGTAAAAGTATCTACTAAAAAAGTGTATTCACAAAATAAAAAATTCATATCGCTCTCTAAAATATAATAGTAGTTAGAAGATATCACAAGCCAAAATATTTTTTTTTTTGAGGGGACAAGCCAAAATACATTATTTCATCATAAAGAAATTGACTAATATATTCAAATTGTATTTTTAATAAGAACTATTTAATGCTTGTTCACTAACCAACAAGTGGAATTAATTTATCTAGTCACTCATCATTAACCCATAATATTTTTTTGGATGAAAACCAATAAATACTTTTTCTTTTAAACAAAAACAAAAAAAATGTAGAAACGTACTATAGTAGTACTATAAAATACTAGTATAAAAAAAAACTAACCGGAGGAAATAAACCGCGCCAAACTTATTTTATTTTATTTTTTATTCTCCAATTTTTCCGGTGGGACCCAAGTCCAAGACTTTTCTCGCCTAATTTGTTCCTTCTCTCTAGATTTTCTCTCTCTAAAAGAGAAAAAAACGAAGGGAAAAAACAAAACTTCCCTTACTGGTACAGTAACTAAATAATTTGTACATCCAGAAAACAGAGACGACTCGGAACCGGCGAGTCTTGAGAGAGAGAGAGCCCTAAACCCAAGCGATCTTCCACGAACCTTCTCAGCGTAGCCCACCACCACTTCCCTTCTCTCTCATTGAACGCTGCCAACAAGAACACAGCGCAACCACCACCACTCTCACAATCTCCTTCTCTTCTCTTCTCTTCTCTCTGGTATGTATGTTTCATTTTCTATTTTATATTCAATTTCACCATTTTTTTTTTCATTTGGTGTCTGTTCTCTGATTCTTTTTGTATTTCGGTTTATAAAACGGTTGTTTTTTTTTTACTAATTTCCCGGAAATTGCGGAAATTTAGACAAACTTTGGAACTGCCTGCAAGGTGTTTGATGGAAGGTCTTTGAATTTGTGAATCAATTTTTTTTTTTTGCAACTTAATTGGAAATTTCTGGTAATGGGTATTTGCCTTTTGATGATATTTTGAAATTTTTGATAATGGGTTTTTGCCCGTTTTGATGATATTTTGAAACTGTCTGCAAGTCGGATTTGCATAGTGAATACAATCTCCATGTCATTAATTATGCATTTTTTTCTTCCCTTTAAATGGTTTCATTTATGTATCTATTTTTTTTTAATTATAGTCATAATAACTATATATATTTCATTGGTTGTCACAATTGAAGCAATCATTTATACTACTACATTTTAATTTCTTTTGATTGTATTTATGTACTTATGTGGGTTTTTAACATCTGATTATGCTATGGTGTATAAAGTTTGCTAATAGCATTTGGAATATATGTCAATTTACTTCATCTTTTATTGTTGTAATTGGATGGAATAATTTTGTTTTCTTCATTTTCAGATGGCCGGACAAGTGGTCTAGAATTCGTATTAAGTGATCATGTGCCAATCAACTCTAGTACATGAAGAAGTTCCTTAAGTTTGAGCATTGAGGACATTGTATCTTGAATAGTCTTTAGCTATGAATTACCAGCAAGAGAAGCTTGTGAGGTTAGCGCTCTTGTTCAATGATCATAATGTTCTGCATTCGTTGGATTAAATTTAAATGTAAACATAAAATGAGATGGTTGTTCTTGGTGGTTGCATCTTGCAAGTATTTATTTGGAAAGCCGTAGAGAAATTTAGTTGATACCACTGGTGACTCATAACTATAAGTCTATAACCACTGCCAGAAAAATTATCCAAGGCGCCATGGTAGATAACTTTTTAAAAAATTGAAATTTAGCTATGTTTTCTTTTTTCATGAAAAAATGGCAAGGGGTCCATGGCCACTCCTAGGCCCCCCGCCCTGTCGGCCAATGTCATCATTGTTGCTATTGGAATTACCACTGCGGTGCCACCTCGTACTGCTTTTGCTTTTAAACTACCCTTCTTCTTCTTCTTCACTACTTTTTATTTCAGTTTTTTTGTGTATGTGCTGATCAATAGCAAATGCAATTTGAATTCTAGGAATTTTTTATCCAGCTATGAAGAATTTGAATCCTGCATCTGGAAAGCCTTTTCTATTGCCTTCTGTCATTCTAAGCAATTTGATATCAAATGCAACCTTAATTTTCCTTACAGTTCTGAATGGTGATTGATATTAGAGAGATACCAAGCCAAAACTAAAAATTTCTTCCTTTACAGGATTATTGTTGTTCAACATGTACATAGAGTTTTAGATTGATTTTACATTTATTATGTTTTCTTCAGGTTTCAGGACTGGAACTCCGAGAAAAGTGCTGATGGGCAATATTCTTCAAACTATGGAGTGCATTCTGGAAAAGTAAGAAGAACGTTCAACTCAGTTTCACAAAAGTTCCAAAGAGGCTTTGAGAGTGGGTCTGACAGGATTAGAGGACTTGGAAAGTCATTGAGATCCTGTTCTTTTGATAGCATTGTGACCAAAAGCTTCGGTTCTGGAAAGAAAATTCTCGACCCACAAGGACCATTCCTTCAAAGGTGGAATAAGATATTCGTTCTTTCATGTGTGCTTGCAGTTTCTCTGGACCCTTTGTTCTTTTATATCCCTGTGATTAATGATGATGAGAAGTGCCTTGGTTTGGACAAAAAGATGGAGACTACAGCCAGTGTTTTGCGTTCATTCACTGATATCTTTTACATAATTCATATTATATTTCAATTCCGTACTGGCTTTATTGCTCCATCTTCTCGAGTATTTGGAAGAGGTGTTTTAGTTGAAGATGCTTGGGCAATAGCAAAGAGATATCTGTCATCGTACTTTCTAATCGACATTCTTGCAGTTCTTCCACTTCCACAGGTAAGAACTTTTCAAGTTGCAAGGAGAATCATACCCATAGGCCTTAGTCTTCTATCATACAGCTCATCTTTAGGCAAATGATTTGTTTTTGCACTCTCAGCACAGGGTGTTTCAGTCACCTAGTCCACTAATTGGTTCTTGTTCTGGGGTTTTAGTGCAATTTTCACTTTTTTGATGGAGATTTAAATTTCTTATTTGCATGCTTACTGATGGAGATTAACTAGTTAAGATTAACCGGTTAAGAGTTTGAATTTTAACCCTTGTCTATGTCATTTATGTGAAGAAAATTTGGTTGATGGCTTCAACTCCTTTTATGCAATGATATTTTGTATCTCATACTGTAATTAGAACCACTAAAAATTCGCCCTCTTCTTTTTGTTTATATTAAAGTTCTGCATAATTTTTCATAATTATGGGCTCGTATGTTCATGTGATATCTCCAGGTGGTTATTTTAATTGTTATTCCAAGACTGAGTGGCTCAACATCTTTGAATACAAAGAACTTGTTGAAATTTGTTGTGATCTTCCAATATATTCCAAGGTTTCTTCGTATACGCCCATTGTATAAAGAAGTTACGAGGACTTCTGGCATACTCACTGAGACTGCATGGGCTGGAGCTGCATTTAATCTGTTTCTGTACATGCTTGCCAGTCATGTAAGTCTTGATTTATATTTGGTATTTATTATATGTTACGTTAAAAAGAATTTGTTTGATCCATACTTGCTTCAGTTAATTTCCCTTAATTTGACAGAGTTGGATCTTTCACATTATAAACATTCTTATGATGTTTTTGGAAGCCTTTGTATTCCTTACTAATGAATTTGTCAATGCTAAATATTATCAGTCTTGACGCATTTTGTCTTTCTTCTGCGTACGTTTCTGATCAAGTCCTGCTCTCTTAGGTACTTGGAGCCTTTTGGTATTTGTTCTCCATAGAACGAGAAACTACATGTTGGAAGGACGCCTGTCGGAATCGTACCGGTTCTTCTGCATGTATTGAATCTTTATATTGTGATCTCAATGGTGGCATATCAGAAGACAAATCATTTCTGAATAGTTCATGTCCCATACAGACACCAAATACAACACTATTTGATTTTGGAATATTCCATGATGCCCTGGAGTCTGGTGTGGTGGAGTCGAAAGATTTTCCTCAGAAGTTCTTCTACTGTTTTTGGTGGGGCCTGCAAAATTTGAGGTGTGCACAATAAGATCCTCATTTTTTATGTTCTAAGCTAATCCTATAATAGATTTGTCAATTTTTTTTAATTGCTATAACTATCTCTTATGTGCGTATCATATAGAATTTTTGTTGCTTAAGTGTATAACTTAGGTTGGAGTTGGACATACTATTTATACCTTGTCCTCGAGAACACTACTGATAAGCTGCCTTTAAATTGAGCCCATATATACCTGTGCTCTTGTCTTACATTTTTGGTGCAGGAGCCAATCTCATCAAATTATCTAATATCTAATTTATTTATTATATTGTCACATTGTATAGTAAATATTATGTACACCACTTCCTTCCCAAACATGTCTTTCCTTCACCTTGTATTGGATTGGGTTAAGTTCATTACTATTGACTTCTTATATTAGTTTCTCATATTTTTCTGCTTGATGGTTGCACTACTTTTGCAGTTCACTTGGTCAAAACCTACATACAAGTACTTATGTGTGGGAAATCTGCTTTGCAGTTTTCATTTCCATCGCAGGCTTGGTATTGTTTTCATTCCTCATCGGAAATATGCAGGTTGGTAAAAACTATATTTAGTACAGAGATCTTAGTTATAAAATATTTTGTGTTAGCGTTGGAGCTTCTTTATAAACTGGAAGCTGGGTATTTAACTTTTTCACTCTTGACACACGAAATGGGGTAGTTCCACTGATGATGGCTTGAAAGCTTACTGAGGGCAAATTGAAGGCTTGAAAATGGGGAATGGGGCAGGAATCAAATAAAGGACCTGTATACTTAAACGGCAACAAATCTAATCCACAACCAACTGCACTAATTGATTCAAATATGTTCTTCATTTGATCATTGTCTGTTTAATGCAAAACATGCATGCATTTGTATTGAAAGTAGACACACAAAATACAGATTAAGCACAAATGGTTTAAATGTCGAAACATAAAGTGCTGAAACATATAAGTTAGTGTTTGGAGTAGTTTGAATGGAATCAGAATAGGAATGAGAAATTTGTGCTTTAAAATTTTGAAGGGTGCATACACATATAATTTGAAGGAAGAGGGAATGGGAGTGAGAATCTCATTCCTCTTCTCTTTGGAGGGAATGAAAGTAAGTTAGGAGATAGGGTTGGGAATGGGAATGGGGTGATAAGGAGAATAAGAATGTCTAGTTCCTAAATTACCCTCAAATTTCTCGTTCCCATTCCCTTTCCCGTTCCCTTCAACATAATCCTAACACTACCTAAATAAAAAATACAATGTCTGATGGGAAGATAGTCTAAATCACGCTATGTCTGATGTGAAAATGACTTGTTGAGCCCATATCATAGATTCTGCTAAATGGTTCCGCTCCATAGCTAATGCGTGGCATCGCTTTAGTTATCTTCTTGTTCTGCTGCTTTTTTCGGCTGGAAGGTTGGTTAGGGTTAAGCAATAGGATCTTGACACATGCCTTTCACTTCATGGCAATGACACTTCATCACAACTATGGATGTTATTATCAACATAAAATCACACATTTTTATTGGTTGGACCTGATCTTGTATTTTTTGAAACTATGTATAAGATGCACTTGGTGGACTCAACAGCGGAATTTGGAATGTTCTGTATTGCAATTTATTGCTTGTGTTGCTTCTTGTGTGCACCATGCTTTACATTCATGCTTTATTACTCTCATTGTTATCATCCTCCCTGTAAGATGCTGTTCACTTAATCAAAACCAAGCCATTTTGAATTTTGGTGGGCAACATTGGATTTTGAATAAGTATTATGCAACGATATAGATTATCAAGGTTTAATGTGGGCTAATGCCCGAAAACAACAAACCACTGTAGGCCATATGGAAAGGAAGCAGCAGATATTTCACTCCAACTAGTGGAGAATGTTTATTGATATTTTTTGAAGCTTAAAGTTTGTACTTGTACGAGGAACATATATTCTTGGATCTGATGAACTTATTCTATTATGAAACAGACTTATTTGCAGTCAACTACCACTAGATTGGAGGAGATGAGAGTGAAAAGGCGAGATGCAGAACAGTGGATGTCCCATCGTTTGCTCCCTGAGAATCTGAGGGAGCGGATAAGGCGGTATGAACAATACAAGTGGCAAGAAACAAGAGGTGTTGATGAAGAGAATCTGCTGTCTAATCTACCGAAGGACCTCAAAAGGGACATAAAACGACATCTCTGCTTGGATCTGCTAATGAGAGTAAGTATCTTCAGATTGCTTTCTAGTCTGCCATCACATTTGAAGAGAAGGCTTTTTTGGGAAGCAGTGAAGCACCTTTTTGGAGTATTTACTATTCTGCAGTATTTGTTATTCCCTCTGGCTTCCCCCACTAGAACCACTCAAAATAGATTTTAAAGCAGAAACAAAAAGTACCATAAATTAAAATCCCATGCACTCATCTTCATAGAATTTAGATAATACTCACTCAATTTCTTGAATATGTTTTAGGTGCCAATGTTTGAGAAAATGGATGAACAACTGTTGGATGCAATGTGTGACCGTCTCAAACCAGTACTTTACACTGAGGAAAGTTACATTGTTCGAGAGGGAGACCCAGTTGATGAGATGCTATTCGTCATGCGAGGGAAGCTGTTGACCATGACTACAAATGGTGGAAGAACTGGTTTCTTCAATTCAGAGTATCTCAA
>JAYMTT010000579.1:0-12375 GCA_036898025.1 Hypseocharis bilobata
TCTCTCTTATTACACAAGATAAGATAAGCTAAACAAGAACAATGATAATAAAGCAACACCATATATATTCCCTGCAATAACTTAGTAAAGATGTAGAATTAACTATGACTCATTGTATGAGTATACAAACATCCAATTCAATGTATAATCAGTCACAGCTAGCTACTTCAATATTGAAAGTTCTGGATTATCTGTGCGACACTGAAAGATTGAGAAAGAGTGAAATCATATCGTGAGTTCAAATCCAATTGATGTCCAAAAATGTACAACTGACCTCAAAGTGGATGTTTGAGAATATTATCGTCAATTATGCAAAACTTTGGGAGCAAAAGTTAAATCACCAAACAGTAAAGGAAATGTATTGCATATCAGTTTTTTACTGATTACTTTTCAGAAATACATATCAGTTTTTTCTACTGATTACTTTTCAGAAATACATATCAGTATTGCAAAAGTTAAATCACCAAACGTGATCTTTCTACTGATTACTTTTCAGAAATACATATCAGTTTTTTCTTTTTTAGTTAGGCTGTTTTTTGAAAAGAAAAGCATACATATCTGCAGCATGCAACTCATCAGTTACTGGAGACACACACAGATTAATTAACTAGTTCCTGATGAATATAATACTAACACTACCTTATCATGTGAGATGAACATACAATAGAAAAAGATTCTAAGGCTAGCTTCTATAATGATCATCTCTACAACCAATTAATCACAAAAAAGAAGAAGAAAGAAAGTGCAGCTATTATTAGCTGTTTTTAACGTGCTGCTATTAATCAGAAACACATCAGAAACACATGTCAGTACATTTTCCAGTACATTCTCTGCAATTTGTTGGTTATTGAAAGTGATATATTGAAAAGCAGTTGAAAGAATCTTAAGCATACAAAAAAAAATTGATTGAATGAAAGGGAACTCTAAGTACTTTCTTAATTAGTTCATCAAAGAACACCTATTCTGTAATGTTGATGCCTTAATTTGAAGGATGTAGATTCTAATCTTTGCAAAACAAGTAAACAAATGATGCGCAAATATAGGTCCATACAGGTGCACATATGGACTGAGATTTAGAACCACTTAACTGGATTCTGCTTCTGTGCAAGTGTCGATGCCTTTGTACTGCCTACAGTTCTTTGCACAAGGATATGAACTTCGTAATATCCCAAAGATCACCTGCATATACATGTGATATGAATATTACAACAAGAAATATTTATTTATACGAGTTTTCATACAGTTTTCCAGTTTGATTATATTTCTTAGATTCAATTTTGTCCCTTTATCTAATAATTTTATACTCTTACAATAAGCTATATGAAGTTTTTACAATTGTGTAAGACACTTAAACAAAATCTGATTGAGGTGTTTTGAATCAACAACAGAAACCAAAGAGAAACAAAATCACCTCAATCAGGTAAAATCGAATTCTATGCTTGTTTTTAAATTATATGTACAATAGGGTTCTAACCATCAGTCAAAGAGAAGACCATTGTAACCATGAACAATCACCATAATCTAATAGAATTTTTGAAATCAATCTCAATTAAGCTGTTTCGAAACCAATTAGGTAAAATCGAATTCTACGCTTGTTTTTAAATTATCTGTACAACATCAATCAAAGAGAAGACCATTGTAATAACCATGAATAATCACCATAATCTAATAGAGTTTTTGAAATCAATCCAAGTTTGTACCATGTTTCTCCTCGAAAAGGGGGGGCTTATAATCTTTCTTAAACCATTGCAATTCAACTTAGTAAATCAGATATGTAAACCAAATAATATATTAAGGTGAATGAACACAAGCACATGAGATCTTATATTACAGCTGCAAGAAAAAAATTCCTTATATAGTACACTACTGCATGCAAATCTGAACAGCACGGTCATAAATGCACTCAACAAATCTACAACCATACACTGAAAACCTCAGGTATAAATTAGGAGCTTCATTGGCTCTTATCTTAATCCTCCCTAAGTTATGGTACTGACTTTTCTGTTTACCGCTTAACAATGATAGTGAAGTCTAATACTATGTAGGAATTAGTACCAAGTCACGCGCTCATCAAGGGCATTCGAATGAAGGAAATTAACTTACAGTCATAGGGTTGGGATCCAAGATTCGAGTTATCAGTTTCATGAAGGAAATTAACTAACAATCATAGGGTTGGGATCCAAGATTCGAGTTATCAGTTTCATGACACTGAATGAGAGCCAAGAGGGACAAGTAAATTCAGCAGTCGAGATTTGTACATAGAAAAATAAATTAATAAACAGAAGATAAAAAAGATAATAGAAAATTGTGCATTAATTTGTAAAATGCTCAGTTTTTTATGTAGGTTCATAAGATTAGAATCATCAAAATGCAGCAAGTAGTACAAAGAGTATAACTCCACATGACCACAAGTCTGCAGTTACCCCATCATAACCTCTATCATTAAGGACCTAAACAGCAAGATAGTACGTCATTAGATGCATTATTACAGAAGCTTAAAGTTAGAATATACATACCGGAAGAAACATGCGTGTTAAGGCCACTATACCTCTGGAGCAAGCAGTACAAAGGCAGGAACCATAAAGGCTAAAACTAAATTTGTAATGATAGAAAATTACCAAAAAAAAAAAATTCTAATTTGTACAAAGGCCCATCATAACATAAACAAAGGCAGTAAGCAGTACAAAGAATATCAATTCTACATATGTGTGAACTCTACCCAAATTGGCTGTGAGCTCTCACTAAGTTACATCTGAGAACGAAGCGAACAATAAGGGTGAATGAGAAACAATTCAGTGACTGCTTAGGCTGTTTAAACCAAACCAAGAGCATAATGAAATCAGGTTCATACTTTGACTTTTCTTTCTAAATGTTTAGTTTCTTCCACTCTATCAATTATAAATTCAATTAAAAGCTATTTTCAACCTTTAATCAACAACATCATACAATAGCTAATGCCCCAATTTTTTTTTCTAATCATCTCAGGCTCCTAGTAACGGTCAACTTTCGATACATCCAGAATCAACAACAAAAATTCAGTATAGATAAAATTAAGATAAAAAATGTAACCCTAAACATCAAAGAAGACTGAAATTGATGAATTAAGTACCTGACAACGAACCGGATTGGCTGTGAGCTCTCACTAAGTTGCATCTGAGAACGAAGCGAACAATAAGGGTGAATGAGAAACAATTCAGTGACTGCTTAGGTTGTTTAAATCAAACCAAGAGCATAATGAAATCAGGAAAACTACAAATTATATGAATGCATAACAAAAAGACTTTGTATAAACCCAACAAACCAATAATGTCATTCTACTTTAGAAACTATGTACCAAAGACTTACCTAAGATAATCTGAAAGAAATACCACAAGCTTTCAGAAGTAAGGGTTAAGTTTCAGGAGCTTTTCTCTTCTGACCAGATAATGCAGCAGCATTTGATTGAGCTTGACCAAATTCTGATCTGCATCATGTTTGAAGCAACAACCATGAATTAAGAGAGGTGAAATAATGACAGAAGAAGCATCTCAATCTTGTCATATATTTATTCTGACAAATTGAATAAAATATGACTATTATGGAGAACCCTTTGTCATCTGGATTATCAATAACAGCATAGCATGGTAACACAGAAATTCACACAGAAATCATTCTGTGCAGTGTTTAATATCGTTGGACTATCATTTTGGTTCCTCTCTTTCTCAACAATTCTATTTGAGCTTTTCTGCATCAATTACCCCAATAAACCTTCCCTCAAATGATAAAAACAAGAACAGTTGCTTTGGCCCTTAAAAGCTGAAATTTCAAATGCAAGTAACCAGACGGTACACAACTTTGGTTTGGAAAATATGGCACCAAAAGTTGTGGAGCTGGTCATCGATCACATCAAGCCATTAAAATAGCCCTTCAGACAACAACCAGACATGTGCATTGTGCTATGAGCTAAACATTCCAACAGAATCAGTAAAATATGGGTAACAGCTCATGTGCATATCCTTACTGGTAAACCTACAAATATTAAAATGGAAAGAGTAAATCCAACAGGTTGGATTGCTCCAGAGCAGTGACGCTTCTCCCTTTTCTTTCAAACTTGATCCATACCAAATCTTGATCCCAAGAAAGAATATGAAGCTTTCCTGTCCTTTTCACACCCTTGTAAATAACACAGCTTCACTTCCTAGTTGCATCCTAATGTTCCCATTTACTTAAAATCAACTTTGGTTAAAGACTCAACGTGATGCACTTATATGTCCAACATAACACCCATCAACTAAACAAATTAAAGAATAGAATGGAAAAAACAGGTTCGCATGCCTGAAAGATCAATGGTTTAAATTGAGAATCTATTTCTCGCAATCTTGCTAGTTCCAAACAACAGATAAAAATATATATGACTACCTATTGAACATTTTCATTCTTAAAATATGATTACTCGAGGAACAGAAATTTGTTTATAATGAGCAACCTAGGGTCATGCCTCTTGTCGATAACAAACCAATTCAATAGAAAGGATGTTGCTGTAACTGCAGCGATGTTGTCTTCATTTGGAGAGAGAGAGAGAGAGAGAGAACCAAAATATCCATTCAATTACTACGAATAGGTTTTAATTTGACTTTAGAAATCATATATAGTTAGAATTCACGCAAGAAGTAGACATAACAGTGTTAACATATCTTGGAAAGGTAATATCCACTCACCCACATGTTGAACATTTCTTGTGACGCTCACAGAATATAGACAAGCATACAGAACATATGTAGCCCATGTCAATTGTTTTCTTATGGCAAAAACACCTGAAAATTCCACAAGTTTGATAAGATATCAGAGAGAGAGAGAGAGAGCAGGTTAACATATATTAGTATTGAAACAAAAAGAAAAAAAATAAAAGGAAAAGATTTATTGGTAAATGCAAAGGTATATAATGCCTTTTCATACTTTTAGTAATAAGCACAAGCTCAATGACAATCTACAAGTCTAAGTTCAGATGGAAACAGCTAGTGTAAAGCAAGTTCGAAAATTATGTAAGTTCAGCATATTCAGCTACAGCATATGATAAGTATCATCAATGTCTTTGTGAAACAGAATTAATTTGACAATAATCAACGACATGACAAGCTTTTAGATCATTGGTGAAGGAAATGCCCCAGAAATCTATGATCTAGCACAGAAATTTAAAGACCCCAAATCAGTTCTTACTGCTACCATTTATTTTGCAATGATGCAAAATCAATATAAGAATAAACAGTTACAAGAAGTGAGGCTAACAGAATCTCATAAACGCCTTAAGAGCTGGAACGTGAAAAAGTAGTATTTTGTCAAATTGAATGTCTAAATTCAACTCTTTTCATTTTCTCATCCTTTTCAAATGCCAAGAAGCAGAAGGGCCATACTCCATTTTAAGTACTGAAAACTTATGACAAAAATGTTCCTTTTTCAGACAGCCAAACTAAACTGGTTTACAGGGAGGAGATTAAACATCAAAATGCAATGTCTTGTGAGACTAACAGTAAGCTATGTTAATTGGAGATTTCCAGAAGAGGCAACATGATTTAAGCCAATAGCCAAACAATGACGTCTGCTCTAGCACCTGTGTTGCCCAGATTTCATCATCAACTATGGATTCAACATGAACCCCACAAAACTGAACCACAATGGCAGTGGTAACACAGTTTCTCTGTAATCAGCTATCTACTCGGTGCTGAAAGGGAGAATTTTTGTTCTTTTTTTTTTTTCCCAAAGATTTCTGCATCATTAAATTCAAAATGAATGAATAAGAGTTACATGGGTGCATCTCTCAAAATATCAAGTTTCTCATTTCCCAATACCTTTGTGACCCTTTTGGATCACAGATATTACAGGAAGACTAATTCTTAATAATTCTCCTTTTCCTTTGTTCTGTTTTAAGTACTAGAAAATTAAGGTCCCACCGCTTTGTGTACCATTTTAAACAACAAGAATTTCACATCCAAGTAATTTATTTCTGAAAACTTCTACATCATCAGACTTTTAAGAATCAGAACATAGATATTGCCTATTCATTTTGAACTGTCTTGTTGGCAATATATCATAAAAAAAGGCATCAAACATTGCCCCACACAGCTTATGTGGAGAAACCCATAAATCCAGAAAAAGAAGTAATTTTAACTTACGAGGCACGGAAATCTACACCAACAGGCCTAGGAAGCTGTAGAAAGTTGCGAGAATGCAAATCAGTTGCAAAAACTGTCTGCATGTACCAAGAATATCACATTAGCATCAGCAAGTTCAAACACAAACAAGACCAGAGAATGTTCCAAAGAGTTACATGCAAGGATAAAAGATAACTACATACAAAAAACGAAATAATCATGGTGTTAACTACGGGATTAAAATTACTGTTGATTTATTTATGCATATAAAGTAGATCCTTGACACGACAAAACAAATTGAAGTGAAGCAAATACGTTGCATATAAACTTATAACAGATAACTAAGCACTAAGAGATGGCAGAGAAATGAAAAGGTTATTTATAATTTAGGCTCCAATTGTCTTGGGGAAAATATTTTCTCTATTTCCCAGAGTTAGGTGGGCAAAAAAATAAAAAACAAAAACAAAAACAAGCCAACATGACACAGGACCTAATGCTGAAGAATTTCTGGAGCAATTAGAATGTCTTAAGAATCTAGGTGTCCCAAAATCAGTTATCCATTGACAGATCTTCCGGAAGCAGTAACTGTTGATCCAAGTGAAAGCAGGCAAGAGAAAGCTCTAGACACCTCAAACTACCTTCCTTTTTTTGATCACTGGTTTCATACCAAAATTCAACCCTTTCGAGGATCATCCAGGTTTTTGAAGTAAAAACTATCCTAGTTTAGTACCTTTCATTTGGTAGTTGTCTGGTTTGTTCCCTTTCTTAATTCAGTTTCTGCATTCCTATATAAGGGCCTTGGGTTGGGTTTCCTATGTAGTTTAGTTTTCAGCATAATTATGATTAAATTAGAGAACCTTCTTTATTTTGTCTGGTGTACCAGATTCTCCTCCTTGTGGATTCAAGGATTCTCATTTGCAACAACAATATCTAGCCTACTCCATCAAACAGAAGATATTTACCATGTGAACAGAAAACTACCATAATTCACTCGTATCTTGTCTAAGTTGTCCCAATCCGGCTTTAAGTGCACAAGAACAATTTACCAACCCAGGTTAGGTAATGAGATTCTAACTTAGTAGCTATACGATATCTCATTGTTTTGCATCCATGGTGTTTCATTGCCCATGCAAATTCTTTTGAGTTTTAAGATCCACGTTGAGTGAATAAACTCTTTGGAAGTTTTATTGCAATGCATATACATTTAGCACTATGAGAGACTGTTATATGTATTTAACTTCTTCTTAATAAGCTGGGTGCTCGAGAATTTAAAATTTGCCATACATACATAGTTTTTAAATTCAGTCAATTCTACAGAGACAACTTAGCAATCAAAAGAGATCAAGAATCACAATCTAGACATAGCTCACTTAAGTCTACGACCTACCGAGAGATACTGAAACAAACCATCCAGTTGTTGTGGCTTCAGATATACGCCGCCAGTTATATAAGAAGCCTGTTATTCATGTGCAATAAGATCCAATGAGTAACAAAAACAGACAGCTTATGCTAAAACTTACAACATGCTTTCATAAATCAAATGTACACTACCTGCTGGAGGAAGGCGGAATATTGAGCACCAATAAAACACGAATCAATAGGGACCTGCAACAAGAGCAAATCAACTATTATACGTTTTCTGAACTTGAAAGATGATAAACTTAAGTTAAGAGTTACTTAAAATGCATATAATTTATAAGAGCTAACATGGAAATCCATATACATAACCATAGTACATGGCAAACTGTGCGATACCTATAAACTTCTACAAACAAATTACTTAATTGTCCGCACAGCTTTTGAAATATCAAACAACTTCAGGTCAGATTTTCTCCTAACATAAAACTCACAAACTGCAAAAGGCCAACTCATACCTAATCAACAATTCTTTGCTGATAATTTAATAATTAGCCAAACATCCTATACAACGTTTAAAACATATGATTTTCCAGCCCAGACTGCCTGATATCTTCACCATGAGGAGACAAAAATGAATGGAGCATAGAGAACCCCTAAAAGTATTTTGAAACAATGTTAGGGTTAGGTATGGTAAACTGAGCATTAAGTATTACAAAAACTGATCCAGTCATTGCAACCCAAATTTAATATTGAAAACTAGGAATTATTAAAGGTTTTTGAGAAATAATAAGACATCAACAAAGACACAAAGGGGCCATTACTAGATTTACCGACAGTCAGTCTAGCAACACAGCCGAAGAATACGTCAAGTAGATATTCTAAGAATAAATTTTAAACAAAACATTTTCATAGAAAAGGAAAGCACTATATGCTTACCCTAGAACGTTGCGCAGAGAATATTGCATTCATGATTGCAACATATCTGAAAAGAACACAGCCATTCAAAGCAAAGCACATGGAAAAGAAAATAAAAATAATGAAATGGAACACAGAAGACATACTGTTCAGGTCCATCTGGGGATCCATGCAGGCATAAAATCTGCTTCCAAACATCAGTAACTCTATCAAAAAATATATTCCGCTTGCAGTAATGAAACTCCAATAAGACCATCACAAATTGAAAAAAGGAGCAAACAGGAAGAAAATAATGAAGTGGAAATATAAAATCAACAGTCAGTAATATCTGACAGTCAACAAACCAGAATATGGTCTTCAATGAACTTTATTCAATGAAATCTACATATACACAAATCAACTGTCAAAAGTTCCAATTGAACTTTGCAAATCACTTCATTTGTATCTCCGAATTCGTCTTTCTTGCAATTTAAAATGTGAACAGAGTAGCTTATCAAAAAGAGAGGGAAAAATAATAATAATAATAATAGAAAAGAGGTGAACTCATTACTGTGCAGTAAAAGCACCAAATTAAACCAGAAAGTTACAATAATTACCATAAAAATCACCAGATAAACTCCTGGACATTAATTTTTACAAACCAACTCATTCAGAGTATCTATCGTGCACCTTGTTTTCTTATAGGTCAGTCCAAAATATTAGAATTGGAAAAGTCTCATTAACTAGGCTTTGCTCACTCTCGTTCAATCATTACAGAGATGGGCTTGAAAGCTTTTACTTAGCTCCTTGCCATCCAGCCTCACCCATTAGTTCTTGGTGAGTTCTAAGATGATTAGATTTATAAGTAAGCATCTGGAAATCACATGTTCAAAGTTTGATGCTGGTAAGAACCTAATGGATTTGATGTTGAGAAAGACTAGGTTGTATACCTCTAGGAACTTACCTTACCTTCGTACCCAGAAATTCCATCCCTATCTCCTTCGGCAGCCAGGCTATAATAGCTCCCAGTAGTTGGGTTGGATTTGGATTTTAGCCTGGGACGGTGGTGATAGAGAAGGCAACGAAAGATAGCGGGAGTATGACAGAGATCTCTCATTTCTCATACTTTATCTGGGTTAGAGGTAAAGCATCTCAATAGAGTATTCCTTTGTTACTATTAAATCCACTTCCTTCAAAGATGAATGCTACTAGATCCAGCTACGCCCCCGTAATCGAGTGCGAACTTCCTATATCAAGCACTCATAAATAGGGTTGGGTGAATCATATAAAAGTGATGCATAGAAATTTATCCTGAAAAGAAAGAAGTAATCCAGGAAATGTCACCACTAATGGTTTCCACTTCAATCCGTTCTAACTCAACTGAGAATGGGTTCAACAAACCAGAGATAGAGCATGGTTTAGCTGACAGACTTCATGAAAAAGAATGCCCGCTGGTTAGGCTTTTAAGCCATGCTCCATATGAAGCGAACCCAAGCGACTTACCAGGGAAGATCAAAGTGGAGAGGAAAGAAAAGAGTCTTAACTGGCAATTACCACTGGAAGGGCTATGCTTTCTTCTGACTATAATAGAATAGAGAATCTTAGGTTAATCAATGCAATGAGATGCATCTAATCAAAAGGCCGATCTAAGAGTAAGAGTACGCTTTAAATTTCTACCAATAGTGATAGGGAATTAAAAATACAGCCAAAACTGAAACCTCAGGAAGGGACCCTAGTTCATATCTTTAACTTTGAAGAAATCCATGAAAAGGAGAGGTAACCGGGAGCAGATATCTTTCTCAGAAACACAAGAACGAAAGATATGAACTAGGTAAATAGAAATGGGTCTTTATTCTCTATTAAGTAAAAGTTTCTATCATCGGAATTACTGGGAATTTTGGATAAATAAGCTATCTTTTACAAGCTATCTTAACTATAAGGCCATTTAAAGACACTTTAAGCCATGCTAGCTCTGTCTTCAGCTAAGAAGCTAGTCAAACCAGAGTTTTCCTTCTTGACTTAAGAGTAATTGTGTACCGTATCAACTGAAATCTTGTTCCTTAAGCTTGCTTCAAACTTATGAAAATTGTTGCAGAAATGGTGAGGAAAACACATACAAATAATAATGATGGTACAACAACAACAACAGCCAAGCCTTGCCCATATTGAATTGGGGCCCGCAACATGAATCCTTTAGCAAAACTATTTTGGATTCTCTACACGTATTCTCCTACTCCATTCCATTTTATCTAAGGCTATGTACTCCATTACGTCTTGCATTACCATCTATTCCTTAATCATTTTTTTCCACGTTAACTTTGCCTCTTTTTGTTTCACCTAATTGAACTTTCTCACCCCTCCCAAAAGAGTGATTATCAACAGTTAACTTTGGGTGGTTAATTTCAGGCTTACAGTTGGATTTTTGTGCTCTAAAGAAAAAGATGTAGCCAGTAGTAATTTAATAGAAAAACAAGGTACAAATAATCCAACAAATTTACCACCCTACTTTGTTTTGATTCTTTTCTCTATTTTTATGGGTTGTCATAAATGTTCTATATAATTCATCTTTATCTATGAAAACTCCATGAAGACAAACTAGAGTCCAGCATTGTACCCCGGGGCTGTTTTTTCTCAATATCCACCTGCTAGTCTTTGAGTTATGACCTAAATGGGCAAAATACTGCCTTTTAGCTAGCATCTTCAATAAGCATATATCAAAATTAATAACATATAATGATAAAGAATGTTATTAATTCCAAATCATTGTTTCTTCTTTAAAGTTCTTTAAAGTTGCCCGTGTCAGGAAAATTCTGTGTGTTCGCCAAAAGTAAGCCAAGAAAACAGTTTGTTTTTACAAAAGTGCTACAATCACTGTCTTAAAATTCCAAAGTAACACAATTACAATAGATTATCACAAAGCTTCAACTGTCAATAACATATAGTGATTCTCGAATTAAGAGAAAAGTACATAACAGATTTAAGACTAGCATCTCATAGCTTGATCAATGACCAATCAACAAAAGAAATTTCATTAATGTAGTAAATCCAACAGGGCAACTATGTAGAAATTGTGCAATAAAAATGTAAGTACTCACTCGAGGCTGTGGATGGAGCGGTCCAGAACGAAAAACTCTTTGTATATCTACAGATCAAGTCAAAATCAAACATTCTCTCGAGGGCAAGTGATTTAGTTGTCCTATGAGAAAATACTTCATTGCTCCAATTTATTTCAATGCCATGTAAAATGCAATGAAGTAAACAAATTACAATCGGAGAGTTAATAAAACACAAGCTACAGAGGATACAGCAAAGAGCCATGGACAATGATCCAGACAACAGCGAAGATGCAATCCCCCGTTCGGCCTCCTCCTTGGCCAATTGCTCATCTCTGATCACAAATTCCTCCAACTTCTGCAGCAAATCAGAACACAGAGACGGCATTCGCCCGTCGTCGGAGCACCGGCTGGTGGCCAGAGAAGAGTCATAAAGATACCCACAAGAATTGTATCCCGTTGCAATAATCACCACTTGATTGAGTTGATTAAGCAACAGGATAGAATTCAAAAACGAAAGCACCTGCCCATTCAAAAAAACAAACACAAAAATAATGAAAACTGAGAACTAAATTACCGCATTTTCACAGCAGCCAAACAGTTGGTTAGGGTTTGAAGATGAGAACAGGAAAAAAAAGAGGGAAGATTACATGAGAGAGGAAGTTGGTGAAAGAGAAAGAGGATGTGCTCCAAAAGAAGGGATTGGTGTCAAGCAAAACCAGCAAAAGGCTAACATCATCTGCAAGCAACCGATCAAAATCAATAAACGATCAAAACGTATACATACATAAATAATGTTGTGTATGCGTATGTGTATATGCGATGCGAGAGAAGAAGAACCTGAGTAAAGCTTGGAAGGGGCAGAGGCCATGAGTGAGTCAGTGATTGAGTTGTAGTGAATTCTCTTCTCCGCGGCGGGGTGGGGGTTCTTTTTGAATGTG
>JAYMTT010000580.1:0-12374 GCA_036898025.1 Hypseocharis bilobata
CATCTCTTTTGGATTGTTAAGTCATGTATAAGAGAACCTGCTCTGATACCAATTGTTAGGATCAAGGGTCAAATATCTAGAAGGGGGTTGAATAGATATGTAATAAAACTTTAAAAACTTTATTAAAACTGATTCTGTTTAAACACAACTCGATACTAGGAAGCAGACTTCGTGATAGTTAAGCAGATAAAACAGGTTATTGCGGAATAAAAGAGCTACTGCAGAGTTAACTATCACAGAACATATATAAGAACAGTTAATAGCAGAGAGAGAGAGAATCAGTTTTTTCAAGGAAGTAATTCCTATGCTAGCGATCGAGTATTTTGAATAACTTCTTCAAGTTGCAAGTTTATTATTTGACTATGCATTCATTTTCATTTTTCTTGAAGTATTAAATTGCGATATAATTGTTTTTCTAGGTTTGGAGGTTCTTGATTACTTTTGCTGATGTTCTTGGGCTTTGGCCATTTACCCTTGATGAGTTTGTCCAAGCTTTCCATGATTATGTAAGTTCTTCAGAAATCTGTTCGTTGGATTTGGAGCCTGGACTTCTGTTTGCTGTGTACCTGTTGGCATCATTCTGTATCTTATTCCCTCTTGTATTTCAGGATCCACGGTTATTGGGTGAAGTACATGTTGCTCTTCTACGATCTGTTATAAAAGATATTGAAGATGTGGCAAGGACACCCTCCACTGGACTGGGAGCAAATCAAACTAATGCTGCTAATCCTGGAGGCGGTCATCCACAGATTGTTGAAGGGGTATGCTTTTTTATATATTGGGTGGTTGTTGCTGCTGCAGTTTGGCTCTTACTGTTGGCCAAGTGTTTTGTTCTCAATCAGTTCCATTTTTTCTTTGGATCTGTATCAGGCATATGCTTGGGGTTTTGATATACGCAACTGGAAGCACCACTTAAATCCATTGACGTGGCCTGAAATATTGCGGCAATTTGCTCTATCTGCAGGATTTGGGCCACAACTTAAGAAAAGGAATATTGAACAGGGTTATCCTCGTGATGACAATGAGGTGGCGTAGATCTTCCATCCTACCCTTGCCTTTATGTACAATTTACTATCTATTTTGTTTGTATCTTCCAACTCCAGTGGGTACTTTGCTAGTTCTGTGTTAGGAAAGCTTGTTCCCATTTTTACAACTATATAGTAATACTTTACTTTGACGTTTCACTTGATTTGATTCTCCATTTGAAAGCTTTACGTGTGGTCTTTCTTCTTTTTATTTTTAACTTTGTTTAAAATCTGATGTGGTGCAATTGCAGGGCAATGATGGTAAAGATGTAATTTCTAACTTGCGGAATGGAGCTGCTGCTGAAAATGCTGTTGCTATAATGCAAGAAAGGGGCTTTTCTAATTCACGTAGATCTAGGCATCGCTTGACTCCTGGAACTGTTAAATATGCAGCATTTCATGTTCTTTCTCTCGAGGGAAGTGATGGTCTTACGATTTTGGAAGTTGCAGACAAGATTCAGGTAACTCTTGATTGATGATTATATGATGCTTCCAGTGTGTTGTATGTCTAACTTATATAGTCATTGTTTGCTTTATCAAAGAAATCTGGGCTACGGGACCTTACAACAAGCAAGACTCCAGAAGCCTCTATTGCTGCTGCTTTGTCAAGGGATTCAAAGCTTTTCGAGAGAACAGCTCCTTCTACTTACTGTGTCCGTCCTGCCTATAGGAAGGACTCGGCTGATGCAGACTCGATACTTTCTGCTGCCAGGGAAAGAATTCGGGTATTTAAGAGTGGGGATTTGGATGGAGAAGAAGCTGATGATGCTGAAAGAGATGGAGATGTTGAAAGAGATGAAGATGTTGAAAGGGATGAAGATTCCGAGTGTGATGTGGCAGAGGACCCTGAGGTTGATGAGTTCGGTACCGAATCAAATTCAAAGGAAGAGGTTCACAGACCTCAAGAAGGTAACAGGTTTGGGGAAAAACCTCCTATGGTAAATGGTAAGGAGAGTGATGATGTTTTGGGACCTTCACAAAGTGGTCTTATGGATGCCAGTGAGGGTTTGTCTTCAATGCATTCTGAAGGCTTCAATGAGGTGAAAGTTACTAAAACTTCTGTTGATCAGCCCATTGATGCTGCTGGAGTCTGCAATGCAACTAATTCTGACCAAGAAGACACAGATATTGATGAAAGCAATCCTGGTGAATCATGGGTTCAAGGACTTGCTGAAGGTGAGTATTCAGATCTCAGTGTTGAGGAGCGCCTTAATGCTCTTGTTGCTTTAATTGGCGTGGCAATTGAGGGGAATTCAATACGCGTCGCTCTTGAGGTATCATTTCTTTTTGGTTTTGGTGTATTTTTGAAATTTCTGCCAAACTGTTGGAAAGTCTGAATTCTGAGATGAAAAATCTTTACAGGAACGCTTAGAAGCAGCGAATGCTTTAAAGAAGCAAATGTGGGCTGAGGTACAACTTGATAAGAGACGCCTAAAAGATGATTATGTAACAAGGGTACAGTATTCATCATTTATGGGGACCAGGACTGAACCTAACCCGGCGTTTCCCTCAGCAGACAATAGGCAGAGCCCATTGCTCACTGTTGAAAAAAATGAAACGCCTTTGGAACCTAGCATCGAGCAAGAACCAAATGATCCACAGAATAACCCCAATCATCTCAACCATTTTCCTTCTGAAGGGAACCAGCAAATGCAAGATTTCTATGCCGGCCCTGATAGCCTCCCATATCAACAATTCGCTGCAGAGAAGTCGCGTTCGCAGCTAAAATCATACATTGGTTATAAGGCGGAAGAGATGTATGTATATAGATCGTTGCCTCTTGGACTGGATCGGAGACGTAACCGGTACTGGCGGTTTATTACATCTGCTTCTCGTAATGACCCTGGCTGCGGCAGGATTTTTGTCGAGTTACAAGATGGTCGCTGGAGGCTCATTGATTCTGAAGAGGTAGCATTCCTATAATCTCGTAATGACCCTGGACGTTGTATGTTAATGAAGTTTGTTTTGTAGTCCACCCTCATGTGTCTATGTATGGATGCACGTTTGTGCATGGTGCCTGCATGCATAATATACATTTTCTTTTACAGCTTTCTTATATGGCAGCATTTGTTTATTCTTTTTACTTTAGGGTTATTAATCAAGTAGAAGGAAGTAATATCTGTTGCTTTTGGATTTTGGGTGCTAAAACTTCAGCATCATGTATCATATATAATGGTAGTCTTTTGCAAATCCATCATACTCTAAACAGTGATCTGATGATGTTGTGGGTTTTACACTTTTACTTATCCAAAAGCTGATTAGTTAGTGCATAGTTTGCACACGCGTGGACTTCAATTTTTGGTTCACATGTGTATTTTTTTTCTATATGTAGGGTTTTGATGCTCTGTTGGCGTCTTTGGATGTTCGTGGAGTTCGGGAATCACATTTGCACTCGATGATGCTAAAGATTGAGACATCCTTCAAGGAAACTGTTAGAAGGAACATACTGCATTCTAACAATGGGCGGCAAGGTGGAGATGCCATCAAAGCAGAAGCTGTTGAAATGGCTCCTGGCCCTGGTTGTCGCATTGGTATAGACAGCCCTAGCAGTACTGTCTGTGCTGTAGATTCGGATATGTCAGAGACCTCAACATCCTTTTCAATTGAGCTCGGAAGGAATGAAACTGAGAACCATGATGCCTTAAGGAGATATCAAGATTTTGAGAAGTGGATGTGGAAGGAGTGCTTCAATTCTTCAATATTATGTGCTATGAAGTATGGGAACAGAAGGTACATGCAACTGCTAGGTTCATGTGATTACTGCCATGATATTTACTCTCTCGAAGAAAACCACTGTCCTTCATGCCATAAGACCTATGGTATCTCTGAGAGGGTTGTCAATTTTGCTGACCATGTGGCCACGTGTGAAGAGAAATTGAAGATGGATCCTGGCTATACTTCACGTCTTCCAGTCTCTTCTCCTCTGAGGATTAGATTGCTCAAATTACAGTTATCTACTATTGAGGTGATTGCCTTTAATATTTTTGCCTGGATGAATTTCACTTTTTTTTCTTCTCTAAATGTCAATACTTCCTTAAATAACAGATCAAAAATTTATATTTCTTCTTCATGACATGTTTATTAGCGTTAGCCGCATCTCATTGTGTTAATATATTGGTTGGTAGGCTTTTGTTCCACCAGAAGCTCTTGAACCTGGTTGGACCGATGGCTATCGAAAATTATGGGGTATGAAGCTGCACTCATCATCATCAGCTGATGACCTTCTTCAGGTGTACATTCTAGCCTTTATTTTAATAATGTCCACTGGGACTTAAGAGCACTTTTTCCATATTTTTTTCCCCCTAGTATAGGTAGATTATGAAAGGCAGTTGGTAACGATTTTCTAATTATTGCTTGGTGAGTGACATTTAATTGCATTCTACTGAACACAATGTTTTGACCCTGAAATAATCATAGTAAGACTAGAGCCAGAGCTGGGATTTTCTGGTAGTTCTCTTTGCAATTTTTTCTTGTTTTGGCTGGGGAAGGGAAGTATAAATGTTATTTGAGGTCAAATGAAGAAGGTATAGCAATGGTTGTTCCTTAGAGGTTGTAACAGAAAGTTAGTTTGATCAAAGCGTGTGCTTGGGTTAAATTGGTATTTTGACCATGGCAGTGGCTGGCAGTTTATGTTTCCTTGAATATGAGATGCATAAATTGGCTAAAGAGGTTTACTCCCCCAATTTCAGTTCCAATTCGATTTGAGAAGTAAAAATGGATTGAAGTTCTGAGCTGAGGTTGATTTTTATGTAATACCTTTTCCAATAATGCATTTTCTCTTTCAGATCCTGACTTTATCGGAGAATGCTATAAAGAGAGACTATTTGTCATCAAACTTTGAGACCACCGGTGAATTGTTAGGTTCCTCAAAATCCTCACAGCATGCTGCTAATGATTCTTTGGGCCTGGAAACGGTCCCTGTGCTTCCATGGCTACCACAAACAACGGCTGCTGTTGCTCTAAGGCTCATGGGATTTGATGCTTCCATCTTTTATGCATTGCATCAGAAAGTGGAATCTCAAAAGGAGAAGGATGCCGGAGACTTCATTGTGAGTATTTCTTTTTTCCTAATATTTCAATCCTTAACCTGAAATGGAAAAAAATAAATACTAGTCGACTATGTGCGACATACTTTCTAAAGATATTCTGGCTAGGAGCTCGCTATGAAATTGCAAAAAATTGCCTTGTCAAGAATGAACCATGATGCACATCAAGAATATTTTAACCCTACATTTGTTGGCAGAGATTGTAATGCAGTACTGAGAAAATGGTGTGGACAATAATGACAAAAAAATTCTTTGTTTTTAAATAAGAGCTACTGTAACAAGTTTCAACTCCACAACATTTTAGTAAAATTAATTATCAGTTTTACGTGATATATTTTATATTACTACACGTAATTACATTAAATTGTGGTTTGAAATCTCAAGTATTTTATTTACAGGCTGTGCTTTGAGGTAAGCCTCACTCGTCTCAAAGTTATGCTAAAACTATATGTTATTGCATTCGCTATAGGAATTGATCAATGTAGTTTATTATGAAATTCTAAATAGAAGGGCTTCTATATGCAAATCCGAATAGATTTGAGGGGTATAGATTTTTCACATAACTACTGGACCATTATGCTGGATTTGTGATAGAATATATGAATTTTATTTCAAAACTTGTACCATATTTTTGTTCTAGGAATTTTCTTCTGACTTCCCTCATTTGTCAGAAGTTTCCGTCAAGATATGCCATGGTGAAGAGCAGCCAAGATGATAAAGCAGTTGGAACCCCACATCAAGCTGAACATTTTCAGGAAGAAAACTTGATTGACGTAGGCATTGGAGTTGCCAGCTATGGTCGTGGTAGAGGGGGTCGTGGCAGAGGTCGTGGTCGGACCCGTGGTGGGAGACCTCAAAGAGGGGTCTTAGGTTCAAGATCCGAACCTGGTAAAAGAAGCACAATCACAAACAATGAGAGTTTAGGGCAGGGTGCGGGATGGAAAGGGCAAACACGTGGAAGAGGAGGTCGGAGACGTGGTCGTCGCAGCGCTAGGAGTAGGCAGAAGCCAGTGAAGAGGGTGGTTGGAGTTGTCGGTCAGAAAGACGCCACAAAAGAGAGCCACTTTGATAATTCACGGAACTTTGATAATTCACCAGAAACTTTTGTCAGGGAAGATTGGAATGGAGATGATATCTCCAGGTTGCAAGTTGAGGGTGCTGAAAATGCTAGCAGTTTGGAAAGATCAGACTATGATGATGAAAATGGTCAAGCCTCGGGAGATGATTTTGATGATATGGTGGGAGATGGCTATGCTCCTGGTTTCAGTGGCAAGTCTGATGACTTTCTAGAGGGAAGCGATTATAATGTAGATGTTGATGAAGATGAAGAGGATGATGATGATGATGATGATGATGACGACGTCGACGACGATGATGAGGATGATGAAGATCCTGATGGTGCAGAAGATGAACAAGGGGAAGGGGATCTTGACGTTGAAGGATATATAAATGGGGACTCGGACGAAGAGGAAAACAGGAATGGTGATGGAGAACTAACCAGAGACCAGGATGAAGGTATAGGATCTATGTCGACAGACTATAGCGACTAAAGAATCATATGGGTAAATGGTGCATAGATAAATATTGATGTACAAGAAATACTGTCCTGCTTGTATTTTTTTTGTATAATATCGCAAAATACTGGTGGGGAACAAAGTTGTCAACACCATTTTGGCATGTATTTTCGGTTAATCATAAAAAGTAATATATATACTCATAATTTACCTATTTATATAAAGATTGCCATTGATAGTATCCAACGTTTAAATCAATCATTACTATCGGGTTAATAGCTCGGTAGCATAGGTTGTCTCTTCCATGAGTGAAGGTGTGAATTAAACTCCTCACTTTCTAATTTATTATCAACCTTAATACCTGAAGAATCTTCGAAGGAATCAAGGCAAGAATGTGAAGACTTTGTCAATTCTGTATTTCTATAATTTGTAAGATGGTTTCATGATTTTATCGTAAACGTCATTTCCCAAGCTTCACATCACAATCTAAAGGTCCACTGCCGGCCTTAGCTCAGCACAGACTTGCCTATTTAATTGGGTTGATAGCTCTAAATGGTAAGCTCAAAAAACTCAGAGTAGCTGAAATGTCATACCTTGTTTTGATTGCTATCACTTTGGTTTCAGCTCTGCTTTATAGGTTTCTTCTCTCAAAGGGCAATGGATCTAAGAATCTCCCAGGAGGGTCTCTTGGATTTCCGATAATCGGGGAGACATTGAGCTTCCTTGGAGCTCAGAGAGAAGACCGTGGCCCTGAATGGTTGAACCAGAGGATATCAAAACATGGGCCAATCTTCATAACCTCCCTAATGGGTTCCCCAACTGTGGTCGTCGTCGGTCAGGCTGGTAATAAGTTTGTCTTTGGTGCAGATGATGATGTTCTTGCTGCTAAACAGCCCCTCACCTTGCAGAAGATTGGTGGGAAGAGCAGCATCTTTGAACTCACAGGATCAAGGTAATAACTGTTGTGATGCTTAGTACTCCGTCCGTCCACCTTTAACTGTATTGTTTAATTTTTAGCAAAGATTAAGGATAAATTAGTTAAATGTTTGATATTCTACTTTCTACCATTGTAACAAACTCTTAAAGTTGTTACGACTAATTAGGTGAGGATACTATTGGAAAACTGGAGCCCAATTTGTTATTAAAAAGGAAAGTTGAAAGTTATTGCAAGAAAACTCTTTTAAAAAAGTAAGACAATTAAAGGTGGACGGAAGGAATATATATCATGACTAGTTCTTAGTTTTTATTTCAGTTTGGTACATAACTGAGGTGCTCTCTATTCTCATACAGGTACAAGCTTGTAAAAGGAGCAATGGTGAGCTTCCTAAAGCCGGAAAGTCTTCAGAACTACATCAAGAAGATGGATGATTTGGTCAAGAATCTATTTCTGTTGGAAACAGAAGGAAAGGACACCATTAAAGCTGTGATTTTCATGAAAAAGATCACATTCAATGTAGCGTGCAACGTCCTTTTTGGGATTCAAGATGAGCTCACCAAGGAGGCACTCTTCGATGATTTCACCATAGCTTTCAAAGCAGTTTGGTCCCTTCCTTTGAACTTCCCTGGCACAGTCTACCGGAGAGGCCTGCAAGCCCGGTCAAGAATTGTAAATAGGTTTCTGCCAATCATGGAGAAGAGAAAGGAGCAACTCTCTCAGGGTGTGTTGAGCCCTACAAGCGACATCATGTCTTGCTTGTTGGCATTGAGGGATGAGAATCAAGAACCCTTAACTGAAGAAGAAGTTACCGATAACCTTGTCACTCTCATGATCGCTAGTCATGATACTTCAGCGATTCTTTTGAGCTTGATGATATGGAAGCTGTCTAGAGATCCTGAAATCTACAAGAAAGTCTTAGAAGGTAATCTGAACTTCTTTCTTGCAGTATGCCAATTTAACAATTTTCATTATCTTGTACTTAGTTTTATGTCTCATTTTCGATGCTTTTAGAACAACTCGAAATCTTGAGGCAGAGAGAAGAAACTGCGAGTAACTTGACATGGGCTGAGATACAAAACATGAAGTATACATGGCGTGTCGCGCAAGAGCTGATGAGGATCATCCCTCCTGTGTTTGGTGGCTTCCGAAAAGCTCTCAAAGACACCAGTTTTGGTGGCTATGACATTCCTAAAGGATGGCAGGTGTTTTGGGTTTCTTGTGTAACACACATGAATGGAGACTTGTTTGACAATCCTGCAAATTTTGATCCTTCGCGTTTCGATAAGAACACATCGAAGCCAATCACTCCCTACACTTACATTCCATTTGGAGGGGGACTCCATACTTGTATAGGAAATGAGTTTGCTAGGGTTGAGACACTGGTTACCATTCACAACCTGGTAACTGGGTATGAGTGGTCACAGCTGAATCCCGAGGAAGCAATTACCCGGCAGCCAATGCCATATCCATCTATGGGTCTTCCCATCAAGCTCAAGCCAAGAAATCTATCCTGTGAAATAATCTGCAAGCTGTACTGAAAGTGCTTTGATTGAATACACAACTACATATAGTATACAATACGAATGTACTCAGCAAGGTCAATGTAAGAGAAACAATCTTCTGAATCTAAGAGCATGCAAACATATAGAGGAAGAAGATCCAATCCTCAAAAGTGCTTTCAAAATTTTCATTGATAAAGAAACCTCAAGACATGCAAGAACACAGCCAATTTTCACAATCAGTACCAATGACAACACCAGCAGAACTGAGAACTCAATTGGTGTACCGGCATCCAGTTACAAAGATGCCAATAACTCAGCCTCAGTAATTGAAAATAAGTATGACAATGGCTCCCCAACAGTAAATTGTCAACAACTGTAGAACAAAAATGAAAATCAAGACCACGTTTAATCACTAAATTACAAATCTATAAGTAACCAACACTGTTCTACTTCCCATCTGATTCTAAGCATGTATTCACAAAACCTCCGCTTGTGTTCATTATTTATAGGCACGGGCCAAAGAGTTTGTTCATCCCAAAAGTTTCTTGATACCAGCCTTCTGCTCTGCCGTCAGCCTTGTTGGGAACTTGATGTTGAATTTGATTCTCAAGTTTCCTCTCCTTGTAGGGTCTTTCTGGATCGGCATCCCTTCCCTTGGTACAACCTCCTCGTAATTCGGATGTATCACATTGTTGATTGGGATGCTTAAATTCCTGCCATCTAGGGTAGTAAGATGGACAGTGCATCCTGTCAAGGCTTCAGCTAAAGATATCTTCTGCGTGACAACCAAGTCATTTCCATCCCGAGTGAAAGTAGGGTGTGGTTTCTCATCGATGATGAAGACAAGATCAGCAGGTATGACATTGGGCTGCTCATTCCCTTTCTCCGGGAAGGTGATCTTTGTTCCCTTCTTCCAGCCAGGCTTTATGTCAATGGTGAGAATCTCCTCCACTGTGACCTTGCTGCACCAGGTCAAATGAAGACTCGTTAGATACCATATAATACATAAATAGAACAATTAAGTTGGAAACTAAAATGTCAAAAGCTCCTTTTTTGATATAAGCACTCTCTGATTACTCGGCTATGGATACTTTCTTGACAAAGCAAAAAGACATTTTCAAGTAAAAATTTCAATGGCCGAAAGTCAGAAGAGGGAACAAATCCTCCAATTTATCTTCATTTTTCCTCTTGCTTTCTCACTATGTCCAACAAACCTAAACCTATATCTTTGTCTAGTTAGTAATTATATCCACCTTCATTGAAACAAAAATCAATTCTACTTCATCAAGTACTCACTCCTTGATATGAGCACCCTCTGATTATTTGTTAGTAGATACATTTCTTGATAAAGCAAAAGGACACAAATGACCAGAAACTTTGACAGCCGCCCAAAAATAGGAAAATCATCCTCGGACTTTTCCATCTCTCCTCTTGCTTTGTCACCATGTCTAATCTAAACATCTAAATCTTCGCATAACTAATATTAAATTCATCTTCATTCAAACAGAATATGTTTCTAACTTTCTATGTACTCATAACACAAGCCTTCCAAAAGCATATAGTTCAGTCCAAATTTGACAGTAGCAATCCAATTACCACTAAAAATCTCTCTGTGTTAACTCCATTGAAATTTGGAACTTTTCACATAAAAACACTATCCTTCATAAACCGCTACCTCATTCAATTCCAAAATTGGACCGATATGGCTGAATTTCCACTAATTTCAAGAAACAAGGAGGCGTGCTATTACGTGCTATTATATTTTTTCCTATGAGAAAGTACTCCTTTGAACTGAAAGTCCTATAATTCATATCACGTTAATAATATTTCTCTACCGTTTCTACTTAAGTTCATTACTTGATGAGCACAATATGCCTTCCCTACTACTCTTTAGTCTTTACTAATCATTTAACCAAGGAAACCTCAAGGCTCCTTGTTCCAATTGGAAAAATGAAATAGCACCAATGATATTGATATCAAATTAAGCCTTAAACTCTATAATAAGTCAGAGGAAACCAATGTACCCATTGCCCAAAGCAAAATCATAAGGTCAAAAAGGAAGAAATAAAAAACTACAAAATCTATAGTTATTTATCCAACCCAATAAATGAGGAAGAAACAGAAAAGAAAGGAAAAAAACAGATCATACCCACAACACATCGTGAATGAAAAAACTGCCTTACTTGAGCTATTAATAACCAACCAATATATCCATACCGAGCAAGTGATGATAATATTCAATAAAACTTGTAAAATTAGCATCAGACAATTTTTATGCAGCCTCCACTTCAACTAATGGAAAGCAAATCACTATAAATGCATATTTTTCAGACCTTTAGCTAAAGAGTTCTACATTAAAAAATATGTCAGTTTAATCAAACAAAAGCAAGATTTCCATAATATGAAACAGGGGCAAAGTTCCTCCTGCTTGCTTTGATCAAATTAAGGTATCCGTCTGCCACTCGAGCTCAAACCTCAGGTTCCTACTAATTAATCACCGAATGTGCAAATTGCAAAAACACATTTGACAAACGAACATAGGACTATGAACTGGTGAATGAGGGCAGGTCCTAAATGATATGCTAAACACCAATATATTGTTCTTTGTTCAACCAAAACCAGCAACATTCATTACTTTTAACTAAAACCTGAGCATACTCAGTCCAACAAACAGCTATCATCCATAAGTCATATTCACAAACAGAAAAGAGAGAGCCAAAATTTTAGCAAGGACGGATGAACACAATCAAATTTATTAAGGTTACTCACCCACTCATATCAGCAATCTCCCTATGAATCTTCATCTTCTTGGTAGTTCCCTTGTATAGCTCTTCGAGACTACAAGGCAGCCTATTCTCAACAGGCAAATCTTTGCGAGGTCCAGCTTGGCTCATGTTCATAGACCCTCCTCCTCCTTCCCCAAAATGCCCAAAGAGATCGTCCCCAAAAATCCCACTAGAGAACCTGGCCCCTCTCATGCCTCCACCACCTCCTCCCATGCCTCCAAATGGGCTCTGCGACCCAAAAAACTCCGCAAAGATATCGTCTGCGTTACGAGTATTGAACCGGAACGCCGTCGGCCCATCGCCAGTTGAGAAGAACGAAGCACCGCCAGGACCGCTTGCATCCGGCGGCGGCACCCCTTTGAGGCCATCTTCACCGTACTGATCATATACTGCTCTCTTCTGAGGATCACTCAAAACCTGCAAGAATTCCATTAAATTCCAATAAAAACCAATAAGACTCAGCACTAAACGGGCTGAATTTGGAGCTGAAACAGAGAAAGGGGAAGAAGAAGGACCCACTGATTGCAGCCTCCGATCAGAGAAAACGAAGCACCGAACGTGGAA
>JAYMTT010000581.1:0-12369 GCA_036898025.1 Hypseocharis bilobata
TAATACCAAAACTAAACCTACTAAGACTAGGACTGAAAATGGGAAATAACTAGATCTAGGAAAGTAAACTAAATCTGGGACCAAGACTCAAAATAGGAATAGGAAACTAACTTATTAATTCCAGCAATACCCTAAAACGTAAATAGACATCCTATTATGGACCTTTCCAGCAGATCTGGAAATTACCACAATACCCTTAACTAAGCAAGAACCAGACCTTAATGCTTGAATCATTAGGTCTTTAAGCTTTCTTTTTCCAGACCCCTTTGTATTCTTCGTCAAAAAGCCAGTTTAAGTATCAATGTGAATCGACCAGTTTTATCCTTTCTTTTAGTGGATGTAGTATCACTATTGGGCACGTGCCTAACTTTAGTATTATGATGGTACTGGTGTTGGTCTAAATATGTTGTCCTGTTGAATGGTGGTAAGCATTGATGTAAAAACTAAGAAGACTATATTATTATTGGGAATGCGCACTGTATAGGGAAAGTAGTCATTTTGCATACACAAATAGTTGTCTTCTACTCGACATGTTTTGACCTTTGGTTTTCTTTGAATTTTTTTCAATTTAGGGATGGAATGTAGCATGCTATTTTCTTTCATATGCATTATATGCTCATCTATTTGATGTCTGTGTATTTGTTTAACAGGTCTGTGCCGCATTTGTTCAATTAATCGAAGTCCGTCCGTCTTTCTTGGAGGTGTGCATCTACTTCTGTTTCATTTAGTTGTCATTCAATTCCTTTTTATTTGCGCTATGTATTTCTATGTTTCAATTTTGTTTACATGTTGCTGTGTTTTTGTTCATTTGGCTGGGCTGGATGAAGAATTTATTCGTTGAATTGTGTTTTTGAAGCATCATATCATAATATCTTGTCTTGTTATTTCTCTGCCTTTTACTTAGGCTAATGTCACTTTGACACTTATCTTGCAGCCACATTTGAGGAATGTAATTGAATACATGTTACAAGTCAACAAGGACCCTGATGAAGAAGTGGCTCTTGAATCCTGTGAATTCTGGTAATCCTTCATTTTATGAACATGTCTAAAGACTGAATGTTTTGACAAAGTAGGTTAATTCAACATTTACTGTAATAGATCCTCTATATTCAAGTAAATGTCACTATACTATAAATATTCCTTGCTGCTTCTTTCTAGATGACAGAATAGAGATCAGTGTTGCTTGCTTTTCTGGTGTTTCTCTATTGCCTCTTGGCTTTTGTTGGTTTATATGTTTTGTATTGTCACCTCTTTGGCTGGCGGCGATTACTTAAACTTCCTGTTATCATCTAAGAGACTAGGTACTTCCTTTTTTGCTTAATAATTCTATGCTCAATTATGCTCTAGTTGGTAAGCCAAATTGGGGTCTTACAGAATGTATTCATGTTGAATTTGATTTTATTCTTTATAATGTTTGGGTTCTGGATTTCTTTTAGTTTTTGCATGAGTTAAACCGATCATGGTATTGCGTCAAAAATCATTTAGATAAACTAACTTATGAATTAAATGTAATCACATTGAACATAGAAAATAAAATAAATTAAGTAAAAACCAATGCCAGTTAGCTGATAATTAATATTTTTTGAATCACATTTATTTTTCTGAAGCAGCAAGAGTATAAATGTTTGGTGTTACTATTTGCATTCATAGGAGGCAAGTTGCATGGTGAATGATTGGGCTATCTAATTTTTTTCTTTCTTTTTGGTTATTTATCACCTACTCTTGTTGGTTGAATCTTTTGATGCTGTCTATCAATTGAACACGTATGTATAGACAAATCTTTCATGGTCAGAACTTGCCACTGCATTCCTTGGATAATTATAGATAGAATATATTCAGTGCGGTATTGCTTAGTGGGCGCCTTGTGAAGTTTTGTTGATTGGCATTGTGATGCTATTTTTTTCTGGCTCAATTTTTTGGTGGAAGCTTTAGCATGTTATCTGTTCTGCCTTGGCTTTTTCTTTATTTATTGTAAGTTATGGCCTTTCAAAGTTTGCTTCAACTTTTCTTTTAAAAAAGACATTATGAGCTATATGTTGTTATTTATAGCTTTAATGTAAGTATTTTGTTTTTTGTTGACTATCTTTTTGTAGTTCACTTAGGTACGTTCGTTCAAAATATCAGCAATCTATAGTTGTTTATTTATGTAATATTTTTAGCATTAGTAAGGTATTCTTTATTTGTACTTTTACTTTGTTACTTCATAAACTAGTTGTATTTTGAATTTAGGAACTCTTGGTTGTAGATAGTTGAAGACCAACATTAAGGCCACTGGTACTTTATGTTGTTGATTTGAAATATAATTACATTTTGTGTTGTCCCTACGCCGCCACATGGGATAACCGCAAGTAACAAAAAATATTCTATTTGGCATTCTAGGAAGTTGACTGTTCATTAGAGTGATTGCTGTTCTTTTTGCCATGTGCAAATCAGTATTCTTGGCTGAATAGGAAATTCGTGGAGCAACACCATGAGATAAAACTTTTATATTATAATGATTGTCTAGAGGTTATTTATATTTTGCATATCAGTGTTCAAATGTCCAAGGGCAGGTTAGTCCTTCCTTGTTTTGTATCCTCGAAGAAAAAAGTGGAAGAAAGTTTGTTATCATGGGGATGTTTTGTTTTAGCTCTAGTCTTTCTTTCTTTTTCCCCTTCTCAATTTTGGTCGTGATTGGCAGGTCTGCATACTGCGATGCTCAGCTACCACCTGAGAACCTAAGAGAATTCTTGCCACGTCTGATTCCAGTATGGTTTTGATTACTTTTCCCTTTGCTGAGTCATTCCTCTTATGGAATTCTTTATTTTTGACGTATCTATTACGACTTATGTAGGTTTTGTTATCAAACATGGTTTATGCAGAGGATGATGAGTCACTTGTTGATGCTGAGGTTAACTTTTAGTTTTTTTTCTTCTTAAATTATTTTTTTGATGGTACATAATAAACACTAGATATTCATATTTGATTTGGCATTGATTCATTGTTTCAGGATGATGAGTCTCTCCCAGACCGAGACCAGGTAAATATTGTTTGATTTCATTACCAAATTTCTGGAGGTTGAACGTTTATTAGTTTCTTTATTCATTAAATTTTTCTGAAATTTGCATTGCAGGATCTTAGACCTCGTTTCCATTCATCACGATTTCATGGATCTGATAATGCTGAAGAAGACGATGTACGTTACCGCATGACTTCTCCGGTTGCTAATTTATAATGTTAGGAAATTGATAAATATGCATTGGTTATCAAATGATTCTAGCTCTGCATAAGTTATAGAAAGTTAGATCATTTAGTGGTATGTCATCTGAGCAGCTATTTTTGAATAATTACAGGATGATGATATAGTGAATATATGGAATTTACGGAAATGCAGTGCAGCTGCTCTTGATATTCTCTCCAATGTATTTGGGGATGAGATTCTTCCAACATTGATGCCTATAGTTCAGGTAATTGATATCTTTGCATTAGATGCAAAAGTTCTGTGGTTAGGGTGACTTCCTTTTATTATTTCTTACTTCTTTACCATTTTGTATTTGTTTTATGTTTGAGATATCACATGATTAGAAGTTCTTTTGCCTCATTTGGCCGCCCGTATGACATTTTATTCCAACCTTTCCTTTGTTGGTTGCCAAAAGATCAAAGGGATGGCCTGTGGAATCTTATTGAAAAGTACGGATTTCTTCGAGTTAGGAAGGAATTGCAACTAGCACCAAATAATAGCTAACAAATATGATGGAAAAGAGTGAAAGTTCTGAGAAATTTGAACTCAAATAATGAAGTTTGAAATTCGAGCAGGACTAGATTCTTGCTGTCATTATCAGTTAAGAAAAAAGAGAAGTTGAAGTTGTGATTATTAGAAAGGCAACCAAGGCATTGACTGCCAACTACTTGCCTACCCCTGCATATAGTTTAATGCTAATTTTTTCCTTCAAAAACATCTCTGAAGATTTTTCATTTATCCATGTAATGACTTCAAGGAAAAGATAAACTGTATAGGAGGGATCAACGTCTTGCTAAGATAATCTCACTGCTACACATTGTTCTGTTATGTTTGTAGCTTGGGTATGCTGACTATTAATACTACGCCATGATGGATTGGTAATATTGATTGGATAGGACACATTTTATATGGCTTAACAATTATTCAAAAACTTGTTGGAACTGTAAAAGTTAATGCTTGGGGTTGATAGTTCATACTGATAATGATAGGAAGTAGGGGGTTCTTGGGCCTATAATTTTTTTCTGTATATGAAATCTCTCTCTCTTTGGAAGTGTTATATTCTTGGTTAATGAAACAAAAGAGGAGAAGAAGGAGAAAGTGTTCCTTGTCATTGAATTCGCAAAGCATTTTGCTTCTGTTATGAATATACATTTATACTTTCTAAACTTCTGCAGGCTAAGTTGTCCACTAGTGGTGATGATGCCTGGAAAGAAAGAGAAGCTGCTGTTTTAGCTCTTGGTGCCATAGCCGAGGGTTGCATTAGTGGCCTTTATCCTCATCTGTCTGAGGTGATCCTTTTTAATCACTCATTATTTTAAAATATTTGTCGATCATGACTTCTATTTCGCATTTGGTGTTGATTAAGGTATCTTACAAGCACTTTAGCTTATTCATGCTGTTCGTATTGTACTGTTTATAGTCTTTCATAGCATGGCTTTTTTTTCGTGTATTCTATTACACATTTTCTTGGTTAAGTTTTTCGTCATAACAATGTCTTTATTTTGTTACCAATGCTCCCTTTGTCCCACTAGTGGATGTCCCAATTTAAGTGTCCAGTTTCCTATTTAACGACAAATATACTCACTTTTCCTATAGTATCCTTTGAGGTAGGTAGTTGTAACAACTTTTTGTGTTTGTTACAAGGGTACGAAACCACCAATGAATTTATCCTTAAATGTTTGCAAAATGTCAAAGAGGACATTTATTGTGAGTTTATGGGAGTATTGTTTTATTGATTCATTTACCTTTATGGTATGTACTGGTTTCATGCTTGTCTAGCGATTGAAATTTCAATTTATAGCACATGCACTTAGTTATTAGTTTTATGCTTTGTGCCATATGATCCCCACAATTGATCAGGGCTGTATGGATTACTGAGTCCTTAGTCCTGACAAACTTTCATTTCTTCTAATCCTCGTTTATTTTCTCCTCCAGATCATTTGCTTTTATTTTAGGTGTCTAACCCAGTGCATAATCAAATAGTACTCTGATCTTAATTCACTCTTGTCAGAAGAACAGTGAATGTTTGCTTTCTGATGTTATTCTTTTTGTACGCTTATTAAGAATGTTAAACTGACCACAACAACTTGATGTTTAACATGTGCAGATTGTAGCATTTCTTATCCCTCTTTTAGATGATAAGTTTCCTCTCATACGGAGTATTTCTTGTTGGACGCTTTCTCGTTTCAGCAAATTTGTTGTTGAGGTATGATAACACTTCACTTTGATAGTTACTTTTCAATGCAAGCTCGTACTTGCACTTGAATGTATTTGAGTTTCTTGTCCTTGTTTCTATGAAGGTTCAAAATGGTGCTTTAAATGAACATTTTGAAAATAAGCACAACGAAGGCAGCACGACTGTGTATGTAGTAGGATTAAAAATGATGGAATAGTTATGGTGTTTTCTATAGCTCAATTTTGACAATCTTTGTTAGCATGATTTTTAAGATTGGTAAATGATGCTATCGAATTTGAGCTGGATAAACAGAGTAAAAACACTCTTCTGGGGTATTGTATGTTTAACAATTTCCTATTTGATGGCTAGAACTCCAGCCACGCTTCATTGCAAAGTCAGACATCTAAGAAACACCATGAACATAAAATAGCATTTCTGGGTTCAATCTTCAAAGAAAAATTCAAAGCTAACAGGCAGTACGGTTAAGTCTTAAGCAACACAATGGTGTATGCTAGTTCACATCCTTTTTGGGGAGAGTGTTGTATATATTCTTGGACATCTTTTTTGTGAGAAATACATATCTTTAGCAACATCCAGGAGCTTTTCAAGAATTGCCGTGTTTGCTAATCATTGATTAGTAAGAAGGAAATTTCAGTACGGTCCAGATATTGTCAGGTGATTGTATTGAACTTTTTGTAGTGTGGCAATGTATTTGTGTATTATAAGATAGACTTGACCTCTTAATTCTATTGCCTTAGTCATATGACTAACAAATGACAAGTATTGAGATGGCGTGGTTTCAATGATATATTAATTTTCATACGATCCATCCTTTGTGCTTTTTGGAGTAATAAGCATTTTGCGACTGGTGTTCTCAAACCTCTAATCAAGATTCCGCTCTGAGTGAAGTTGGGTGGGGTTGTTCATTCTTGTGCCTAGTGAATTGACTGGGGATGGTTCACATCATTGAATTTTATATCAGTCATTGATTGTTAATTCTATATGATGTAGTTCCAATATGTACATAACTTCATCTTTACATTTCTGTGGTTATAGTTATGGACTGAATCATGCGGAAGACTTAACATATTTTTGTCAGGGTATTGGTCATCAAAAAGGTTATGAGCAATTTGAAAAAGTTCTTATGGGTCTTTTACGGAGAATATTGGATACTAATAAGCGGGTGCAAGAGGCTGCTTGTTCAGCTTTTGCAACACTTGAAGAGGTAGTTGAAGCAATGAGCCTCCCAATATTGATAGTAAAAATGCAATTCAATTATTTTATTTCTTGTCAGACACACCTGTTTATTTTTATCTCATTGGTGTTTTTCTGAACTTGTAGGAGACTGCAGAGGAGTTGGCACCACATTTAGAAATTATTTTACAGCACCTTATGTGTGCTTTTGGGAAATATCAGGTTGTTATCTTTTCTTTAGTATAGACTGAGCTTCTTTTGATGTTTCAGTGGTCAGATGTAAAATTATTGTCATTAATTAATTTGCATGCTGTTTTATTTTATTTTATCTTTTTTATGGTTAGTATCATAGTATAGCCAGTTCTTTTGCTGCAGTTGACTTACCTTTGTGTGTGATAATATCCAGAGACGGAATCTCAGAATTGTATATGATGCTATTGGAACCTTGGCAGATGCTGTTGGAAGTGATCTTAATCAGGTATCATCATTAGGCTAAGATAATGCCCCACTCCCCCTCATTCAATGTTGGACCTTATTAAATTGATTTTTTTACTCTATTTCAATTACTATCTTGATGGTTTGCAGCCCAATTATCTTAACATTTTAATGCCGCCATTGATCGCAAAGTGGCAGCAATTATCAAATTCAGACAAAGACCTCTTTCCTCTATTAGAGTGCTTTACATCTATAGCACAGGTATGTATCACTGTTTCATTTGACCTTGATCTTATCATTAACTTATTTAAGGGTTTTTGTCAATATGATATTTAAGTAAGTAGGTAGGTGCATTCTTGTACTGAGGCGCCATAATGTAGACAGACTGCTAGTTATAGTGGTTTGTTGCTAAATCACCAATCTTCCCAAGTATATTGGAGTGTACAGTCCGAATAATTCAAATCAAAATAATAACGTGAAAGACATTTGTTAACAAGCAATACATTAATTAGTTAATGAAATCAAGGAGCTATTAGACATAATATTTTACATTAATTTATTTACCAAACCAGTATTGTGCAAAATCATAATACTTGGTTAGCAGGGACGGATGTGCTAAGGGCATTGTGGAGGCACATGCCCCCACTGAACTTTTAAATATTTAAAATAACCCCACAATTATGATAAAATGTTATAGTTTTGCCCTCATAAAATCAAAATATTCATAAATATACTCTTTACTTCAATTCAAATTATGGTTTTGCCCCCACTAAGCACCAATTAAAATATTAGTTACTTTCGTGTTACAAAAGTTTTGATAACAAAAATGCATTTCTTCCTTCAATCAAACTTAAAACAATTTACATATAAACCATAATTTCTCTTCGAAAATAATTTTTGCAATACCTCTGTTAATAATCTTGCATATAAAGTATGTCATATGGGAAGAAAAAAATTTTACACTAGTGATATTAGAAGAATTCTTTTTAGTTTGTTTTTTTACTATTAAATTATATATAATTATATCAATATATATTGTTTATTTAATCTTGCCCCCACTAAACTATATTCCTGGATCCGTCCCTGTTGGTTAGTCTTGGATCATATCATGCTTGCAGACTTCAAGAAATGTAAATTGTCTATCAGCAGTCTCTTAACCAACCAGCTATACCCAGACTCAATCTGAAAGATCACCTGTCTGTTACCATCTCAAAACCTTTATTTTTATTGAGTTTCAACTCTAAATTTCTTAGTGATAAACCAATTTTGGATCATGCCTGAATAAATATAGAAAATTAGACGAAAATCTCTGGTATTAGGCTTTAATATCAAAACCATTATTCTAGACATAGAAAGGATGGAAGAAGGCATTTTTGGTTAATTTTTGAAACAAAGCAGGAAATCTTGAATAAAGAAGCGAATAATGCTTTAATTCAGAAACATAAATTAATCTGGGTGTAAAAACAGACAGAGGATCTCTCAAGTGCAGTAGCTTCTTGACCCACCACATCCATCCGTCTCTCTCTCTTTCTCTCTCTCATATATAATAATATATATCACATTTGTTCTTAATGTTCTTAGTATATATTTTTGCTACTGCTTTTCGACTTCCCTTTTCTCGCTGTTTTATTGGAAAACATGCTTTATTTCTCGTATGATGGTGGAAAAAAATAATGACTTTTAATTTATTTTTTCAGGCATTGGGTACCGGATTTGCTCAATTTGCTGAGCCTGTATTCCAGAGGTGCATAAATATCATTCAGACCCAACAATTAGCGAAGGTTCTGATAAGTTTGATATTTTAATTGAAGTTAAATAATTAAATTATCAGATGTAATCTTGGATTCTTATGCATGTCTTATGGTGTAGAAACCATTCATTACATGAAATGTCGTACATTGCATAATATATTCTGTTTAACTTAGGTTGCATTTTTGGGCCCAAAAATCAAGTCATTTTCACATGACCAAGAAAAAGGAACATGAGGAACGTTCTGTCGGGTTCAAGTCGTATCTTCATTATAAAATTTAACCTTAATGAGATTCTCATGCATTTAGTTTTGAGATGTTGATTCTATGTTTGGCAAGATAGAGTGCAGAAACATGTCACACTCCTAGATAATGCATGTCATTCTTCAGATCTGCATTCTTTTAAGTTTAGAGTGCAATTTAGTTCAAATAAATTGGCAAGTTGTATAATATTTATCATGAGGTACCATATGCTAACCTATCAGCATATTGTATATTGGGATGTCATCCTATTCTTCTGAAAATTTTGAAACCCAAAATATACTACTAATCTTTAGTGGCATGACCCCATAGAGAAAAACGTACGGAACCCCCCTGAACTTGGTCACTAAAACAAACAGCACCCTCGAAGAGTAAAACCGAACAAACAACACCCCTGAACAATTCCCCGTCAACAAAAAACACCCCGAGACCCATTCCATTAAATTTTTGGTGAAAAAAGCCCAATAGCTTTTCCATCCTAAAATCTAATGGAATGGGCTTCGGGGTGCTCTTTGTTGACGATGAATTGTTCGGGGGTGCTGTTTGTTCGGTTTTATTGTTTGGAGGTGCTATTTGTTTTAGTGACTAAGTTCAGGGGGGGTCTGTATGTTTTTCTCCCATCCTTGCATCATAACTCCTGAAAATATTGAAACCCCAAATGAAGTACGGAACTTAAGTGACATGACCCTCACATCTTTATATCAAAACTTCTGAGGAAAATGCATTGCAAATTTTGAATTTCTGCATATGCCTTGCAGGTTGAATCTTTTATATTGCTTCATGAATGTTCTGTTGAGGCACAACTTAGAGTTCCATCGTTAACATATTGGCTATAACTTTTGTTGCAGATCGATCCTGTTGCAGCTGGTGTACAGTATGATAAAGAGTTCGTTGTGTGCTCTCTTGATCTGCTTTCTGGGCTTGCAGAAGGTCTTGGTAGTGGGATAGAGAGTTTGGTATTCCCCTTTCACCAAAGTTTTGTATCATGAAACTTCATAACATTTTTATTTTTCAAGATGCTCTATGATAGGAGGAAAGGGAAAAATAATTGGCTTTGATGATCTCTTAAATAATGAATATTCATCCATTATTTGGTTTATAAAGAGGACAGTGAATTAGACAAATAGCTACATGGCTTGCTTCTATCTGTACATGTATCTTTGTGCTGTAATTTTATTGTGTGCAGATTTACTGTGTTGAAAAGAAAATCATGATATAGATTTGCCAAACTTACAATTGTATTTGCTCTACGTAATGATTTTAGTGGAATAGGAACTACAGTGCCCCTAAATGGGATTTGGATTGCTCCAAATGGTCTGTTAAGATTATATATGTCCTGGAAATTGACATCCTGAACATTCTTATGATTTTTTATGCAGATTTCACAAAGTACTTTGAGGGACCTGCTTCTGCAATGTTGCATGGATGATGCTTCTGATGTCAGACAAAGTGCTTTTGCACTTCTTGGGGACCTTGCAAGAGTAAGTTCAAAACTTGCTCATCATATCAATTTTGTTTGATGCCTGGCCGGTTTTACAGCCTCCCTTCGCATCCCCTGAGCTGCAAGTGTGGTTTGAGGAGAAAACCTAACTTCCTCGTTGAGGAAGCTCTATTTCTGTATTGTTGATTATATAACCTTTTGTAATTGTGTTTAGGCCTGCCCTATTCATTTGGGTCCTCGTTTGTCCGAATTCCTAGATGCAGCGGCCAAGCAACTTGTAAGTGGGAGTCATCTAATGATTCTCAGCATTAGTTTCAGCTGTCTCATAATTTACATATTATTTCTTTGATGCAGAACACGCCTAAGCTGAATGAAGTTGTTTCGGTAGCAAATAATGCGTGCTGGGCTATTGGGGAATTAGCAGTTAAGGTGCGTTATCCTCTACATACTGGAATGAGAAGATTAGTTTAAACTGCTTTCTGGAGTAGAATGTCAGCATTAAGTTTGCTTGAATTTCTTTTAGATAGAATGGGGCCTCCCTTAGCTTTTGCAGTGTACTAATTAATGCAATTTTTAAAATTTTCTAGTTTGCATTTATAGCTGCTTTTTTTATCATTATCTTTGGTGCTTTGTTGCTCTCGATTAAAGTCTTCGGTCCATGGTAGCGGATAGGCTTTTAATATATGCCATATATACTCGCATCGTACTCTGCTGAATGCTCACAGATTGTTCAAATACTCATGGATTTAAGTTCCCTGTTTTCTTTTTTTTTTTGCTTTTCTTTCTCTTTTTTCTTTTTTCACTACCAATGGACTGTGTTTTGCAATATATTTTGGAACAAGCGAAGTTAAAGTATTCCTTGTTCTTGGCGTCTTTCTCACTCTCTTCAAGTTACTGTTAATGTATGTAGCATGTCAGTATCGAGGCTGTAAGCAAATATTAATCTCCTTTTGTCCATGCATTCTCATCTAAAATGGGTATGATTTTTATGCTGTTGAATAAATAGTTAACAGGGCACATAGATTTATTTGCTGAGCCATTTTGTTGAAGGCAAATAATTTTAATGCATATTAATGCTTTTATAAATTGCAGGTTCGTCAAGAAATTTCTCCTATTGTTATGACAGTTATTTCTTGCTTAGTCCCAATCCTTCAACATCCGGAGGTGATCGTCTCTTCCACAAATGCGACTTCCTCTGTTTTATATATGGACACCACATTTCTAATCTTTAATAATCAATATTATCCCTTCTGCTTTTTTTTTTGTGTGTTTTGAATGCCACATCATTTTTAATTAATATTCTTGATCCTGAGCAGGAGCTCAACAAGTCACTGATTGAAAATAGTGCAATTACACTGGGGAGGCTTGCATGGGTTTGTCCAGAGCTTGTATCACCACATATGGAGCATTTTATGCAACCATGGTGCACTGCTTTATCTATGTAAGAACTAATCGTTACTGTTATGAGTATCAATTTACTTCTTGATGTTGATGCATCTAACGTCTAGGAGCTCATGATAAAGATAATCTTATTTTATGTTCAGTAATGAAAGATGCCACTTGGAGTCGGGTGCTCAATGCGAGAGTACCAAGAATCATCTGAAACAGCATAACATCAAGTTCTTCTAGACTTGGATTGAGTAGATTTTTCTTATTCCGAACTAGTATTATGACCATGAATGCTTTCAAATTAATAGGTAATATCTAGTCTCGTTATCAAATAACCATGGTCATTTTATAAATATAATTGGTAAATTTCCTCCCATTATTTCCATTAAAGTGAGTCAAGAAACTAGCATTGTATCACCGTTTAGATTTTCTATCACAACTACTTTAAGCCTTCAATTACAAAGGGAATATTGTATCATTTTTTTTTTGAACTGATATTTATATT
>JAYMTT010000582.1:0-12364 GCA_036898025.1 Hypseocharis bilobata
TTATTTCATATCATATCATGGGTAAATCCACAACATCTTAATTCTTGTCTTTTCGAATTTAACAGTTAGGTGGTATTATGGATCAGTTTTCGCCATCATGCTATTAAGTCCACTTTTTCGGGCAGACCAAAGACAGACCATCCACACCTAGCTTAAGAAACTTGCAAAAAAAAAAAATCCTCACGGCCTAACTATCGCAATTGTAAAGATTGAAATTAGAAATCAACGTGGAAGCTCTGTTGGGCCGGTGCCTAGCTAGTAAGGCCCAAAAATTTGAGTCCAGCCCCAAAAATTTTAGTTAAGAATCTTTCAATCCTTATTAAATTAATTTTTTTAAAATAATATATTTGAGCAGATTTCCCGCCCCATCTCCCATACGTTACAGATCAATCCAACGGCCAAAAAATTTTCCACAAAAAAACAAACAGCTAAGAAAATTCAAATCATCATCTTCTTCTTCTTCCCCAAATGGATCGCTGTGAACTCTGTAATTAAGGTTTTTTCTTCTTCTTTTTTTTTTTTTAATTTTTTTTTTCAAGCGAAGAAGATGAAAACAAAAAGGAAACTCAAGAAACCTGATTCATCATCATCGAAGGTACGATCTCAAAATTTTCATTTTCCCACACTTTCTCGGCTACCAAACAGTGGTACTGAACTACTGATACGCGCTGTCTGTCTCTGATCGCAGCTCGTTTTGGAAGGGATCATTGGCCTGACGACGAAGAACGGAAACGGATTGGCTTCAGGATTCTCGAGTGGAAACTGTGTTTATGTGGCTGGATGTGTGGTGGTGGTCTACAATGTGGAATCGGGGACGCAGTCGCACCTGATTGTGTCTCACCGGACGCCGAGACCCTTGAGCTGTGTCGCCGTGTCAGGGGATGGGCGTTTTGTAGCAGCTGGAGAGGTAACGAATCCATTTCGTATTGCCATTTGGACTATGATCTTTCGTGTCCTGTTTATCAATTTGTTCATTTACTGGGAAAATGTTTAAAAAAAGTTTGGATCTTGCAGTGATTTGAGGATTGAGGAGGCTCAATTATGTAGGATTTGGCTAGAAAATAGACAGATTTTTTAAAAAATGTTGCGGTGATAGTATAATTATTTAGAGGTAAATGGGGCAAAATGGATGGTGCCAATTTTGGCTTAGTCAATGATTGAATTGGAAACATTTTTGTTTGCTGTTAAAAGAGATTTGCCGGCAATTCGGAGAAAATGTACTAGTGCATCAGCAAATCTCCTTTAGTTTTCTAGTATGATAGAGCTCCAAATCGATTTCTAGTGATGTTGGCTAATCAATTACGTAATCTACTAGAGCCTTTTATAGTGACTGGTGTGACCTATGAGGCTATGACACGGGCTACAAATGACAAGTTTTACTTCAAGAGCTAATGACTCTGACCGGAATAGCTGACGAAGCACCCTCCTGGTGGATCGACTAACTGCTATTCAAATGAAGAGGCTAGAAAACAATCATGACTGTATGATGGAGATGTTTTCTTAAAAAATTAGTCAAGAAGCTGTTGCAAGTTCTCTATCTTCCTGTTTTTTTTTCCTGCCCTTAGTCAACTTAAATTGAAGAAGCAAATGCATTACCTTAATTTCGCTGTTGTGTAGCCAATCTCAAATCATGTCATGCTTTCAAGAAAATGATGTTGATAGAAGTAGCTCGATCCTCCATAAACCCTTTTGTTAGCTGAAGATGGTTGAGTTTTATGTCTATGTATTTCTCCGTTAATTGGAAAAGATTACTTAACGTTTGCCCTTTTGCTGGCAGTCAGGCAACCAACCTGCAGTGTTAATATGGGACGTAGCTACCATGACCTTTGTATGTGAACTGAAAGGTCATGTATATGGGGTCTCATGTGTTGCTTTCTCACCTGATGGTTAGTCAGAACCATTCCACCGAAATTTTTTAAACTTTTGCTGTATTTTCCTGTAGTACATGTTGCTTTTTGTTATGATTATTTGATTTTTTCTTTTCTTTTCTTTCTTGGCAATTTCCTCCTTTCATTTCAGGGAAGCATCTCGCATCGGTTGGAGGATACATCTACCTTTGGGACAGGCGGAGCGGAGAGTTGCTTACCAAGCTTAAAGCAAGTTCTTCTAGTTCAGTGGTGGCATCTGTTAGCTTTACATCAGATGCAAAATTCATAGTAACTGCTGGGAAGAAGCACTTGAAGTTCTGGGCAGTAGTATGTTCCTCCAAAACTCACTTGGGTAGAGGGATAGAGTCAGCCACAATGCATGGAAAGCCTGTTAACCTTGGTGTTCAGAAAGGGAGCTCTTTTGTATTTATCACGTCCCCCTTCTGGACTGATAGTAGTATCACTAATTGTGAACAGCCTGGCGGGTTCTTTCCTATACATGCATTGACTGATGAAGGTAAGATTTGCTTCAGGTTCAAACTAAGATGTTTGATGCTTTTAGTTTTTGACTTATGATCCTTGAATCCTCTAACTTTTCTCCTCCCTCTCTCTATAGGTGTTTTATGCCTTGTGGATTCTGAGTTCTCAGTAAGAAAGTCAGTAGATTTGAAGGTACGTGCTGTTTACCCTATAGATGGACCTTACCAAGAAATCCTCTGTCAGAGCCATGGTTTTAGTGTGTTCAGCCTTCTAGATCACTGCAGTTGAAATCCAAATTGGTCACCCTTTGATGGTTTGGACTTGCCAAAGGCTTGGGTTGTGCCTTCAGACTTTCTAATGCGACAGATTAAATCTGTGTTACAGCGCATTGTTGGGAGCTGATAAGTGATATCATTGAAAGTTTTATGTGATGATATCTACAAATTAGGCATGGGATACAGATATGGGAACAGTCACAAAAGTTTTATCCATTCCAATGAGGAAAACTCGAAAATATAGGAATATCATAGGCAGAAAAGTTGGTAGCTGTCCGAATGTCACAAAGCTAAAATTGCTTGGTTTTTGTTATGGATCATATTTTTTCACAATTTCACCTTGTTTCAAAATTGACAACTTATTTTTCAGGTTGGGAAAGGTTTTGCACTATCGACATCGGACAAGCTAATTGCTTGTGCCTGCAGTAACGGAGTAGTACAGCTCTATACCATCCATACTCTTGAATATGCTGGAAGTTTGCTATATTCAAAGGCGAAAGACGACCAAGGGGAGAGTGATACTATTTGTCATGCTGAAAGCACTGGAAAGAATTACCAACTTGCACCTACTCTTCCTGATGCAGTTGCTTGTCAGTTCTCAACTTCAGAGAAGCTTGGTGAGCACTTGAAGTATTAAAAATGTCTTGATGATGGGATTCTATCTTTGGTAACACCTTAAAGCCGTTAGTTGATGTTTCTGTTTTTCAGTGGTTGTTTATGAAGATCATACTCTCTATATATGGGACATCCATGACGTGAACAAGGTGATTACCTTTTATGATATTTTGTACCAACGTACCATCTTATCCTTCAATGTTTTAACAGCCACCTGAATATCCTTTTTGTTTAAAGTTTCTATATGTCTCGATTTCTTTTTCTTGTTCAAATTCTAGTCCTCTTTAGCTAATACAAAAATCAGAAGTATGCTACAAAACTTTCTATGCCTTTCCAGGCTACCAGGTGCTGTGCACTAGGTTCACATTCTGCATGCATATGGGATATCAAGAATCTCTCTTGTGAAAACATGCATGCTCCTTCTCTTGCATGTGTTGCCAGAGGTTGTTCTGGTGGAGTTTCTTTTGCTACATGCTCAGCAGATGGTGCTATTAGGTTATGGGATCTTGCCTTGCAACCTGACTCCTTAAAGGATGCTGCAGACCATCATTCTCTGGATACTGAATCTGTAGCTACTGCACATTTAGGTAATTGCTCAAGTTGTGAGGTTATTACTTACATTTGCAGACGTACACAAATGCACAGGCTCTTAAGCAAAACATCACTTTTGTCAATTGTCACTGGAATCTGTATAGATCTCTATGCCAAGCTTAGTAACCCTGTTTCCTTTTCCTCACTGCAGTAAATGCAGGGATTTTTGAACGTGATACTGTGGAGGCAGGTGTTAGCAATCAAGGATTTCGGTCAATGGCTGTTAGTTCAGATGGAAAGTACCTGGCTGCTGGTGATTGCGAAGGGAACCTTCATATCTATAACCTGCATACATCTGATTATACATGTTTACAGGTAAACCTAGTCTTTTAGATGTAATTTTGAAATCTCTGGTTGCATAACAATTATGTTTCCATATGGAAATATTTAGACCTTGTTCACCATATTATAACTAGATTTGGGCATATCGCAGCATGCTCATGATGCGGAGATCCTCACATTGAGCTTTAGCTTGTCAACCGAGACGAGTGCTGTGTCTGAAGAAGGCATTGGTAGCTATTATTTCCTAGCTTCAGGAGGAAGGGATCGAATAATCCATCTATATGATGTCAAAAGGTTGGAGTTCATTGGATCTTGAAGCGTTTTGGTTAGTTGCAATCATGTGTTAATTGTGCCTCCTTCGTGTCAGGAATTTTGATCTTATTGGAAGTATTGATGATCATTCAGCTGCTGTGACTTCTGTAAAACTTACTTGCAACGGGTGTAAGTTACTTAGCTGCAGTGCTGATAGGTATGCTTCTTGAGTTCAGTTGCCGTATGGCATTGTTTAATCTCCCAGAAAACAAGATGATTAATAGGGAGACTTCGGAGGACACAAGAAAGTAAAATATGTTTGTATTTTTATTGAATCTGCATTTAGAACATTCTAAAATTGGTTTGCATGTCTTTTGAAATGGCCCTAGTTTGCTACATGTACACAATTAATTTTGAGAAAAAAGATACCTGAACGCCTTAGTTGATGATGTTTCTAGTATTTCAAGATTATATGGTGCCACTCTGATTTATGGTTTGTGCTTATATTGCTATGGGAACCAAATGGAATGATAAAACTTACTTGTCTTTCCTACAGGTCTCTTGTGTTCCGTGATGTTGCTGTAACAGATAGTGGTCTCAAGATTTCTCGTCGTCACCATCAGATGGCTTCTCATGGAACTGTCTATGACATGGCTACAGATTCAACAATGAACTTTGCTATTACGGTTGGACAGGTAAACTAGCATTTTAGTAGTTATTTAGCAGTAAATAGATGCGGTGGCCATAAAGGGCTTCCACAATTGACTTATAGTACAACTTATAGTGCAACCAAATTTGCCTTTCATATATGGCACTTGGAAGACAAAATATCAGTTGGTTAATTGGGCTAGTGATACACTAGCAGATTCATCAACTTTAGTGTCTTGAAATTGATAATTTAGTTTGTGCACTTTTCGGATAAGAAGATAAACACATTCAACATCACCGCTGGGAAGATAATTAGATCATTCAGACAAGATAAAGATTTGGGTGACCCAATAAAGGTGAGTTACATTAATAGTCAGCAAGGCACATTGCTCCATCCTCATTTTCTTATGTTTGGACCTATTTATGTTTACAGGTTACTATAGACCCGAGCTGCAGTTACCTGGCTTGTTCCTACTCTAACAAGTCTATCTGCATGTATGACTTTATCAGTGGAGAAATGGTTGCACAAGCTGTTGGGCATGGTGAAGTTGTAACTGGTGTCATCTTCTTACCTGACTGCAAGCACGTAATTTCTGTGAGTTCTGCTCTGTAACACATAATTTGCATTGTTGGTGGCAACCGGCACATGTGTGGATATTATATATACAACTGGTGCACGTAATCCCTTTAACTTCAATAGCATCGAATATCAAGTACTTATGTAGTTCACTTTTAGGTTGAAACATTATTTTCTTGCCACCTCATATCCTCCAGTTTTGTCAGAACCTGACATGAATCTATAAATTTGGACATGAAATAACGTTCAGTGTGTGCAAATTAGTCTCTACATCCTTGGTTATGACTAAACGTTTTATGATTCTTTTAGTAACAGTTGATGTCACGTATATATATGAGATAAAAGTGATAAATAACACGAAAAGTTAAGTTCCTGGATAAGGTGACTTTTAGCCTTTTATTTATGTTATAAATGTCTTGTAGGCACTTCTAAGTTTCTAACTATATTGATGTATTTAGGTAGGAGGTGATGCTTGTATTTTCGTATGGAAAGTGCCTTCCTGCTTATCTTCTAGGATGCTTCAGAGAATGAAGGAAATTTCAGAACCACTATCTCCACGAAGCTTGGCCCAGCCTGTAACTTTTTGTCAAATCATGTTCTCTGAAGATGAAGACCAGCAATGCAGAATCAACCCCAGAGATGTACCATTGATTGAAGGATCCAACCAAGTTGCACAAAGAGTGTTTTGTCAAGAATGGAGTCCCCAAAAGATGTCAGCTTTTAAATTCAGTGTTTCAAGACTTCCAAAGTGGGCGCAAGAGAAAGTAACTAGCCCTGACATTGTCCCCAGGAATCCTGAGTTCTCATCATCCCAGGTATAGGAACCAAAAATGTAAATTTGCCAAATAGCGGTTCGAAGATTCTGCTTTCTTATAAAGAAAAGGGCATTTTATTTGTTAAAAGTTTGTAGGATTGATAATTTCTCTTTGTATTTCATTTGGTTGGACTTCTTAGATTCTGAACCTTTCTCAATATCTCAGTTCAACCTATTTGCTTTGCTTTTTCCAAATTTAGGGATTCTGTGTTAAGATATGTTTAGGGAGGCATTAAAAGTGTACCATTAGTACTCGGGTTTGGGATGCTGGTAATTTTCTGAGATATGTTCTGCTGTTCTTGATTCTGATTATCTTTCTTCCTGTTGATGTGTCCCACTGTTTATGCCAGCAAGTAGAAACGAACATATCATCTCTTTCAGTTGTTGATGATCGGGTAGAGAGTTCAGAATGCCCTGAGATTCAGACACCATCTAAGCATGATGTGGGAAGCAGCAATTCCTACCTAAGTAGCTTGTCTAGAAGTGCTCCTAATACTAATAACAGCCGCTCTTCAATGCACAAAGAAAATCTTAGGTGAGCATTCTAAAGCTTTTTCAAATTTTTCTGTTTTGTAAATTGAGCTCAATTATCCTCCATGCTAATTGTTCATGTTCGTGCTTCAGCAGCTTTAACAAGGAAAAGCGTTGGACAGTTTATACTGTATGTCTATATATGTTGAATTCACCAGAATTGCAGAATTTGTGCAAGGAGACCCAGAGGCCAGTGTCTTCAAATTTGTGTAAGGCCAAACCTTTTTTTATGGAATCTACCTTTTTCAGATTACACGTCAAATAATTGTAGCATAGGGGATGGAGATAATGATACAGCTCTTCATATCAAATCTCTTCTAACCTTTTCTGTTGACAAGATTTTGGTGACCAAAAGAAAATTGATAGTATGCTACTATAACATAAGGTTGATTTAGCATCATAGATGATGTTGTCATGCGACATGTGGCTAGTTAAAATGTGCCCTCAGTCTTGTGCAAAGCTTGCTTGGCAAGTAGCAGCCAAGTCCACTTGTGAACTTATCAGTCAGTTTATGACATTGCAGCAACGTAGCAGACAGATAAACCTGTGAAACACATTAGCACCATGCAAAATCATTAGACAATGCCATGTTTCCCTGTTTCCATAGTATATTGTAGAACATATAGGGTGGTGGGGAACCACTTTTAATAGGTTTAGACTTTAGAAGTGGTAAAATTGAGCTGTCTGCTTAATGTTCATTCCATTTTTAATCTTTTACCAGCTACCCAAGCGGCCTAAGTCTCTCAGGGGTTGTTGGCATAACCCACTTGATTGGGCCTACAGGGTGGAGTTTCACTTCTTCCATAACTTTGAATTGTGATTCTGATATGCAACTAGAATTCTTAACAACTTCTGAGGATTAGTACCCCGAACGCAATGCTGAGCATCTACTCCAAAGGAAAATAACTACTAATTACTCTAGTCATTCTATTGCTAAATGGTTCATTGTTTTGCTCATGAATTAATGGTTTTCTGCAGTACAAGACTCAGTTCACGTACCAAATAATATGAAGCTCTCCTTTGGGCATGGTGTCAATATTGTAGTTTCTGGGCAAAGTTCCACTTCAAATGCATTCCATGAACCAGTGGGCAGTGATGTTCCAGAGCAGTTGCATTCATATAAAATTGAAAGTAAGGCGCAAGCAATGGATGGTAATGCCAACCACATGAAGTACGAAGAAAGTGATCTGTTCAAGCAGCACTTTGGCAATTTATCAACCACACAGAAGGTAGTATCATTTGCATCAAATTTGGTAATTGGTATGATGTGTTTACATAAAATGTGATGGATAGTTTGACCATATATCATAATTCATAGACAGAGCTTCATGGATGAAACTTAACAAAAGAAGTGGTGCTAAATAGAGTTGAATGGCACAGTAAATACATGCACTGAACCCAGATAATTGCAATACATAAGGCTTTTAGTATAATACTGATGTTCGGTACATATAAATTGTTCACAGATAGGGAGTAAAGAATCATCCATGGTAAGAAGGTATTCTGCAAGATATGTTGTGCGGAATAGCTATCTTGGAGACTGCAAGAAACTTTTTGGCACACCTGTTCGAGATACATGTAAAACCTCCAAGGGTAGGGTAGAAGCAGCACCAAATGTTATACCAGAGGATCCAACGTTCCAGGTTCCAAGAGAAGAGCAAGTGGTTGATTCTTGTGAGCAGGTATGTTTATCAATGCAGTACTATTTAGGAGGCATAGTTCGTGTAATTCTCTTGTAATCAAATATATTGTAGGAGCATCCTGGCAAAAAATAGAGATGAACTGAATATTTCATCAGGTTGTGATCATAGTCCATCGGCATTTATACTTGTTAGAATGAAACCATGTTTAACTATGCTAAAATGTCGCTGCTGATACTGCAGAAGCCAAAGAGCTCAATGCAAAGCATGCAAAGTCCAAGCTGCTCTCTACCACAAGATGAACTAACTAAATCCCCTCTCTCGGGAAATTCAAAAGATGTCAAGTTGTTAGACGAAAGAGACCAGAAGGACTTCATTCCCCGGGGAAGTGAGGTGCAGGAAACGATCGTGGCCTGCAGGGAAGCATTACAAAGCTTGGATGCTGCAGCAGAGAGTGCAGTGCAGTTGTTTTCAAAATTAGGAACTTTGGTTCCCAGAGTAGAGCTTTCTGGTGAACCCGAAGGAGCACAGTTATACGATGAAGCAGCTGAACTGCTCCCATCAATTTCCGAGAAAGTCAATGCAGTTGCCAAACTGGTAAGTTCACATAGAAATACAGTCTCAATTCCAGGATTTGAACCTTTATTAGGAACATTTGCTGAGAGTCTTTCACAAAGGGTTCTTGAAATATTACAGAAGAATCTCATAACTGATCAACATGTTGATGTTACAAACAAAAAGCAATGTACAGAGTAGTAAAAATAATGCAAAAGTTAACTATGTAAAGAACAATCTCATTTAATAAAAAAAGCATAGTTTTGAAGAGAATTTGCTACATTTTTGCTCTCCTTATGCTCCTCCTAGAACCATACTTGTAAAGTGAAGAGAAAACTAGCAGCCCAAGCTTGTCACATGTTAAAGCCCAGCAAGAAAATGTCCTTAATGGGGCCTATTGTGAAGTATTGAAACTATTATAATTTTCTTTGCTAGCCCTAAAGGCTAAAACCACCACATAGTCATGTGGAGAAATGAGTGTCCAAATCCAAGATCTTGTTGTAGCACTGAAATCTAACAGGCTGGCTGGGCTCCATATCTCTTTTCCAGAAAGAAAGAGGGAAAAAAAAGGAAAATTTTGCATCTTTTCTGTGTGAAAACTCAATCCTCTTTCATGTACACATCCTTTTTGAACATAAGCTCATCAATCTCAACTTTAGGGTTAGAAAAAAAAGGAAAAAAGAAACAAAAGGCAAAGACCATCTTTGCTTTCTCTTCTTCTTTTTTTTCCAATCCATTCACCTTTGAAAACCAATTTTATTGGTGATTTTCATGCAATTCTAGTATTAAAAAAGAAAACACAACTATAGGGGTTAGGTTAGGCCACTTTATTTTTTTTTCTTTCTATTTTTTCTCTCTTTATTTTTATAATTTCCAAGGCATGTCAGTGAATAATGTTACTCTCCAAAGATTTGTAAGAAGCCACACCAAATATTTGTTTGTAAATTTTTTCATCTTCTTTGTGTAAATCCCAAAGAAGGTATGCTTCTCATAAAATGATCTTCTTGTATCTTTCTATACCTTTGTCTTGCTTTAGTAACATGCCAAACTCTACATTCTTTCTTGGGATTCCTTCACTCTACATGTATATATAATTGCATGATATAATGTAGTTTTATTAGCCTATGATTATAGGTATTGCCACATGGAATTTTTATGACTAGTTACACTAGTAAGTGACCCATCATAGAGACCTACCTCATGTGTGGTCTAGATTGCCCAAAAAAAAAAATAGTCTAATCATGGCCATTTTAGGCATCATAAACAATCCCTATATTTCAATGAATATCACAAGCCTCAAGTATTGATCGTCATAGTATATTTTACCTTTTCATAAAAAATAATTTAAAAAATAATCGATCGACAAAAATACAAATTCAAATAAAAGAAAATACAAATTTTCCACTTCAAAATTAGGAGGCTACAATTAAGCTTAATCCATCCCTTGAAAGTAGGGGAAAAATCTTGATATTGGGGGCAAGATGTGAAAGAATTTTTTGGCAAAGGCATGTTGGGTCCAAAATGGGGGCTTTGGTTAAAGTGTGCTATCATTCATTCTATGCATACATTGTTTCTAAATTGCAAATATATAAGATAAAAATAAAAATAAAAATAAAAAGCATTTGATTTACATGCTGTATTGTATGTGTTTTGTGGGGTAAAGGATTCAATTAAATTGTCCTTTTGCACTCATTTTTCTTTTGTAATGATGGGTTTACCCTTTTTTTTCCCTACCTTTTACTCTCTATCAGACAATTATAGTGAATTTAATTTTTTTTTGTTCAATGTTGAAAGAAAAAAAAATGTTTTTTGTGTGTAATTATGGATAATAATTATGATCATAGGTGTATAATTAGACAACATAATTTCATATAATGGCTTTTGGAGAAATTTGTGGAATCTTATGGGTGCGCGCATGGTTATCTTTTCTTTTGCATTATTTGATTATTACAACAAAGAGAAGAGTTGATTTTGGTTTTATGTTCTTATGTTCAAAAAAAAAAAACAATTCATCTTTCATGATTTAAAGGTTAGATTCACAAAATCCATATCCCATCTGTCTCACACCATTCTCCAACCTCAAAATCTCTTCTCAATAAATACATGTCGTGAGCGTAAGCCACTATTAATTAATTTAATTGATAGAAAGTCAGAGAAGTATCAAAATTTTATTATCTGTTTAAGTTTTTAATTCTATCATCTAATATGATATGATATCATAATTAATTAAAACTCAGCATAAAGATAATTATTACCTTAAACTTTTAGCTGAATCGGTACGTTAATAATGTTAATGTTTGATCAAATTGCAAATAATGTCAATTTAAAAGAGAGATCTTATTCACATTCATGCAGATCAATCCAATATGCTATACAAAAGACAATGGTATTTTTGTTCTTTGTCATTGTTTTGTTTGTGTGTATGAATATAAACAAAGGTTCTGTTACTTCTGGTGCAATGTTTTTTTGTTGGGGTTTAAATACTCAGAGAGAGAGAGAGTTTTTGTTTTCATTGAAAAGATGACAAAATATTAAAGAAAAGGAAAGCTCATTCTCACTACTGCATAAAGCAAATTCTAATCTCTCTCTCTCTCTCTCTCTACAGAATCTTCAGTTCCTCACAAAAGAACACAAAAACAAAATTTAAAAAATTAGCCATTTCAAAATTCCAAAAACTTCTTTCATTTTATACTCCTAATTCCTATATTCCTAACCCAAAATCCCAACCTTTCCTTTGCATGCTTATTCAACAGTTCTAACCAGCTCCTTTCCATGTCAGCTCCAGCAAAAATTGACCCAAGAGACACTCTGCCACCATCCCTACCAGCTTTGTTGTATCATCGATGCACAAACCAACGGCAAAGCCGTTCAAAGAAATCGGTATATGAATTTTTATATAATGAGTAAAGTCGTCGTTCGTCAATGTCAAATAATTCAATTACTTACGCATGTTAACCGCACATATATATTTTATCTTGTTTTTATGAGTAGAGAGATTCTGACTCAAGATGTAGCGACCCAACTGTAGATCATTACACAAGATTTCTGTAAGATACTGATCGAAAGCTTTGAACTATTCAGCAATGTTCAGAAAATCGGACCGGAGTGTCGAACCGGAAAGGTGGCCGGTTCTCAATTTTTTGGTTCAACCAGATCAATCCGGTTCAACCCTCTCTTTCTAGAGGCACTAGTTCCCGATTCAACTGTTCGATTTTCTGGTTCAACCCTCTCTTTTT
>JAYMTT010000583.1:0-12361 GCA_036898025.1 Hypseocharis bilobata
TTCCTCTTCTGGAAAAAGGAAGTCATTTTCCGAAAAATGAGGCTCCTTTTCCGTTGACCAGGAACTGATTTTCCGTTGACTTATTTTCTGGTGTGTCCCCAAACACAGGAAAATGAGGAAAACATTTTTCTGAAAGATGTTTTCCCTGAAACAAACACACCCTTAGTCTTCTTCTAATCATAAACCACAAAATCAATTAACACATTATTTGTAGAGTTCTTTGAATTTGTGAAGAAAAAGAATGAAACTGCATCCATCTAGAGAAAGCCCCTTGTAGTTACCTAATGGAAAGCATTTCCCAGACTCTGCTCTCAAATCCTTGGACTTCAGACGAGCCATGTCATTCATGCCTGGCAAGTGACTCCAGATTCATGTAGAGCTACCTGTTTCAGTCTGATCATTTTCTTTTTTCTTTTTTCGTTTCCGGATTATGTGTCTAGGTTTTGGTTCATGTGAAAATGTTTCTAACCCTTGACCCTCAAAGATGTAAAGTAAGTTGTATGGTTGGGAAATGCTTTGGTAGTCTGGTTTTTAGTTGCTGAATCTGTTTCTATCAAAGTTTTAAGTTTCATTTATATATTTATCCTGTTGAAAATGTTATCCTGCAGATATGTTTTCATTATTGCCATTTTCATTTCCAGCATAATTTTGTGCAGTCTTGGCATTTAGTGTTGATGGTATGAGAAGGAAAGAGAATAGAGTTGGTGAATAACATCATGTATTCCAAGGAATTAGGACATCAGACCAATTGGAGGTGTCCAAGACAGCAATTAGGCATGAGACGACCAATTTTGACCGGCAAATATGGGTCTGCATCTGCAAGTACCATAAAAAGCACACAACAATTTTGGCAAATTATTCGGTTTGGAAACTTGTTGGTAGAGTTAATTTAGGGGGAAAATTCCATATTGTAACTTCTCTATTTGACGTTCAACAATGATTCATACATTCATTCATTGCCAAGTCTTGAAACTCTCAAGATTTCTCCCCTGACAAATCATATAAGCAAGATAAAGAATGAACTTTGGGAATAATACTAACATTCTCGACTTATTCTCTCTGTTTCAAAATAATTGTTCTACTCGACTCTATTTCAAAATAAACGTTCTATTTGACTTTTTTATTTTATTATATAGATACAATTATTAGTAATTAGCTTTCCACTTTATACACTTGTAACAAACTCAAAAATCCGTTACAATTAACTACCTAAGAAATATTATTGAAAACAAAAAATTTAGGGAAGTAACACAATTATTGTGGGTCGGATAAACTACAAAAAAGTAGTTCTTAAATCATCAAAACCACATGAAAACATTCCTCCTAGAGTTGGACTTGAAGGGGCAGCATAATGAGTGACGAAAAAGATGTGCAGTCCCCATGCTCTGGAAGAGCAGAGCAACAAAGCTGAAATACAAACAAGATTGCAGAAACTCATATGTACATTACACTTTCAAAGTTTTTGACTTTTAAATACAATGGGTGTAAACACTTGAATATACACATCTACATGAAATTTACAAAATTCACTACATAAATTACATCTTCTGCACTAAAAATGATCTTATTGCTCCTACAATGCGTAGGGTATTGTTTAACTTCTGTATTCCCTTCCAAATCATATTCCAAGATCAAAAGATGGAGAACCCAGATGATCAAGATTTTGTATATTCTGTTCAGGGGTCAACTCTGGCTTTTGTGGAAACATCTCTGATTTCTGTTGGAGAAGCAAAGTAGCTTGTGCCTCAACTTCATCAAGATCCAGACCTTCATAAAACAAATCATCATTAAATGTGTCCCCTTTTACTTCAATTTTCTCAGCCTGACCCTGCTGAACCACTCCTCTCTCTGTGGCCTCTGGCTGAGACAAGAATTCTTGCTCCAAGTTAATTGCAGGAACATACCCCGATTGAAAAAAACTCAATTTTCTTTTCCGAGATTCCATCAAACACTCATTTTCTCTTCGGGAAACAGTGATTCCACCAGGCAAGGCTTCTGAATTAATCCTCTCTTGATTCACTTGAAAGGATTCAGAATTCCTACTAGCAGATCGATCAGTAGACTCAATCTGAGGTGTCCGGAGAGAATACGATGTCTTGCCCGAGGAGCTGCTAGTTTCGCTCATCCTTGTAGCAAGAGCCACAGAGTCAGGACTAATGGTAGAATGACAGTTCGGCTGCCTCTCCAATGGGGATTGGCTAAGCAAAGATCGCCTGAGAAAGGAATTATTAGTCCTAAAGCACTGCAGCTATACCTTAATAGAACTAAATAACAAAGTTCAAAGAAAAGAACAAAAATAATAGCCTGTCAACTGCAACATTCATTCTTCAGTAATCAAACATAATCCTGACTAGTATAAGATTCTGAATGGAACTGGATGCTCTGTGCAAAAGGAATTGCAAAATACTCATGATGATAGTGACAGCTATGAAAGGCGTTCACTGTGCCGCATACAAGGTTGGGTCTGTCCTACAAAAACTGTCTTATTTGACTTTTTGCGAACATTAAGGATGGATTTGTTAGTGGTTGGCTTTCCATTATACCCTTGTAACAAACTCAAATTTGTTGTAACTAACTATATATTATTGGTAAAAGCGAGTATAATTTGTTATTAAATAGGAAAGTGGACACTTAAATTGGGATATCCATTTTTAGTGGAGTGGACAATTAAAGTTGGACAGAGGAAGTAATTCATACATAATATATTTGATAATGTTGAAAATTTCCCTATTAATTTCAACTTGGAATTAAACATATACTAGAAGTATAGAAAGCATTGAACATATTACACTACTACATATTCTGTAAATGATATTTTGGGAATTGCTATCAACATTCAAATAATGAAGTTCGACTCCGATACACTATTTAAACTTACAGTCGAATTAAAATTTGTGATTCTGTAACCCACAATGCATATGCCCAGTTACCAGTCAATAATGACTTGAGATCCATCGTAACTGACAAAAGCACTGATTTAAAGAGCCATGTTACTCTTTATAGATAATCTATAGTTTCTATTTCTGACACCTCATGTTCATATCAAAAGGAGAAATTCATGTTTGTACCTACTGATGGTATTTAAAAATTCTCAGTTCATTAGACTTGTCAAGTGTGTGCTTCCTATGGAGAGAGAGAGAGAGAGACCTGTAAATCGCCATCATGTCAATTCGGCTAGATTCAGCTGGAGTACTTGCTACTGTGGGGTTTATTTTGTCATCGATGAAACTATCATCATATGAATTTTCATCCAGATCATCTTCCTCATCATCAGATAATTCAGCTTCGGAAGAGACCCTGAGCACACCAATTACAGAGAAGTTACCAGGAGTTAAGTACAAGGTGTATCCAGAAAGATGAAAATAATCCAGAAAATATTAATCTCACAATTTTTTGAAGAGAGAACTTTCATTTCAATTCTGTTGCATATATTATGTAATATTCAAACTCTACAAAGTCCAACTTTCTATGTAAGTTTAATTTTTTTTAGACTCGTAAGTGAGAAGTCCAGGATCAAATTACAATAGAAGTTTGGTTTAGTTAACCATCCTGGAAAACTTACTCAGCTTCCTCTTCAATAAATACTCTGGCATCATCAGCTTGCTTCTTTTTACCTAATGAAAAAGTAGGGGCGAGCAATCGTTAGGTGGTTCATAGAACCAAATTTGTGACCTAGCTATAAGCAGAACACTCTTTAGCATAACAGAGGTTTCAGTGACCATAATGTGACAAAATGGACATATAAGGAGATGCACAAGACAATTTACCTCTGCCATTCTTATTTCGAATTGGACTGGTACAAGATCTGGCCTGATTTCTAATGGGAACTACAGAATTTTCTTTGATGCTTTTTAAACCTCTATTCTTTTCGTAATCTCCTAGTTTGCGCAACCTTTTAAACTTGCGTGTCTGTTTAACACTTTCTGACTTCTCTCCAGAACTCAATTGCCAATCATTGCTACAGCTATTGTGTGCAAGATTTGCCAAAGGAGTTAGCGTTTTTTCCACAACCGGAGAAGCAGAGGTACACCGAGATATCTCTTGAGCACTATTATTCATCTCAAGTAATGGGGTGCGAATTTCATTTCTAACAGGGGTAACCGAGATATCTCTTTCCATGGCAGTAATGTCCACAATGACATTTTCTTTCTGGTGTGGGCTAGTGCACAATTTGGCTGGTGAAACAAGGCCTGCTACAGGAAATGTATTTCTATCTTTACCATTTGATAGCCCTGCAAAACCCAAGTTAATACATATTCATAAATTTCACATTCCATTACACAATCCAAACCCGAGCAAAGTTATCACACTCTGAACCTAAGACAATACTTACATTTTGGGGAAGACTGCTGGTCACTATCATTGACAGGGGACTCTGGAACAATACCACTTTCAATCAAATTAGTCAGCCGTGGACTAAGCTCATTATCTCTGAAATCATCTCTACATTCATCAGCCAGCAATATTTGTCCCTTGATTTCAGTATTATTTGTCCCACCAGGTGTCTCTCCATTCAATATTTTTCTCTTTAAAATTGGAGTCTCTGGAACTTTCTCAATCCCATAAAGTGTTTTCTCTTTCTGGGAATCAGAATCAGATGATTTTGATATTGTTGGAGCTTCATTCTCTGTGCATCTTGTCTGACAAGAAGTTTCCAAGTTTGCAACAGCTTTTGTCTGCATACTTCGCCCATCGTTGTATTTAGCTAAAATTTTCAAATGACAAGAATCTTGGTCCAAGCAATTTTGGAACACTGTTCTGCTTGCACTTGTAATTTTGAAATTTGAAACTTCTTTGAAAGGGAGTATTGGAACAGATAATATTAAAACCTTTCCCATATCATCAAGAGACACAAAATCTGAACCAAAGAGGTATGAATGCACGGGAGGATTTGGAGCGTGGATTTCAGGTATACTATGCTTCTTCTCCGGTTTTAAGATCCCTCTAGGTGACACTTCATAATCAGATACTTCTCTTTCTGATTCTTCATCGAGGAAATCAACAAAATGTAGTAGTGTATCTGCAGCAATATTTCAAAATTTTGAGGCAAAGGTAATTAAAATTCATACTATGTAGCATTGCATACATCTTCCAGTGGTTAATTACTGTTGCATTAAAATTTAGAAGTAGGAGATAGAAGACATTCAGATATGCTGAAATAGATAACATTAGCAAACTTCAGTAACATTCCGGTATTGTATGCAGCGTTATCAATTCTGGATCAGGAAGATGGGTAAGCAATAACCATTTTGAGGTGAAGATGACATAGAAACACGGCAATAGGATCAAGACTCAAAAGCTCCACCAAAAATCTGGTGAAAAGATACAAATACAGGATGCAACTTCTTGACTGACAAAACCAAGTTTTTTCACATGCTTGCATAGGATATTTTCCGGTACATCTGCTAAAGGCATATACGTTGGTTATCCAAATTCCAGTCACTTCCAACCAGTTGGACAGCCTTGATTGGCCCCATTGACTCTCAACTTGAAAGAAAACCCATTACCATTTTACGGGAAAGAAGGTATAACAGAAATTATTTGAAAAAATTGGCAAGTCAAACTTTGTACAGAAACACAATCAGTTGATGATAATACAGAAACAGTAGAAAGAATTGAACAGAGAGCTCCTCCATATTTCCAACTTAGAAAAATAACATGTCATCAGTAGGAAAACCACAACCACTACAGGCATCAGAGAAAATGTCAGGCTGAAAAGACATTGATAAACAAAGACAGTTTGAACTGACTAACTAATATTAACTAGAAAGTGGGGGGAAGACAATTAGGAGAGATTAATATATATATATATATATAAAGAAAAATGGAGCCGGTGTTAGATAGAGAGAGTATTGAATATAGACATCTACTGAGCCCTAAAGACTAATTACAGCAAAATTAGGACTTAGTAATGTAAATTAAATATTGTTTTTCTAAAATGAAATAAAGAACATGAAAATAAAGTGAAGATTGAATTTCCTTAGCATGCATATTGAGAGATTTGAATTCCCAAATATAAAGTAAATAAATAGAAGAATAAAACAAAATAATACCATGCCAAATCTATTTTTAACTCTAACTAACTTTAAACATCATCATCCTAGTTCAGAATGGTTCTTGTTCCTTTATTCTTCAGTGCAAATAACCTATATGTTCCTCAAACTAAACGAACAATAAAAGCTTCCTAATTGCCAAATTTTTGTTAAAGATTCTCTGCAACAGTACCTTTTCTAAAATCATGTTGTTCAACATCTTCAGCCACCAAGCACTGACCCAAAGAGGCTTCTTTCTGAACAAATTAGGCAGTTAAGTTAGCAAAGATAAAAGAGAGACAAAACAGCTCATAAGAAAAATAAATAAATATATCGGAACCAAACCTCAGAAAAGAGACTCTCGCTGTTTCTAGGATAGGACAGTTCTTGCAAATATTGCATTGAGTCGATCAGCATGCCTGCTCTGGATGAATGCATTACTTTATGCACTCTGGAAGGTACTGATTGGAAACTAGGGAAGGCAATAAGAGATGGTCTCCATGTACTGCCACTGCTAGGTTGGAAATATTTGGCAATCAAATTATTCTCAGCATCAGTTAGTTTATCATATAAGATAGGTGTCTCGACAGCATGATCATCTTTCACTTTCTTTCCACGAGGAACAAATTGGTCAATTGAAAACTCAAAAAGTTGTGCTTCTGGTTTGAAAATATGGGGAATCTACAAGAAAGCAAAACTGAATTTACAGAATGCAAAGGCAAAAACTATAATACGTATAATAATTACCAGGAAAGCTTATCCAACAAATCTCACCATTCTTGGACTAGGATGGAAATTGAAGCTATTTACTCCCCCGTTGCGCATATGTTTCCTTATAGCCTTGCTATTTGACTGCTTTCTCATGTAACCTTTCATCTCTGATCCCTCACAAGCTAAAACTAGTAACACTTGTCAAGGAACTAATTCAATAAGCTCTTTTATTATTATTATTATTTTCTATAACAAATAAGAAAAGAAACTGCATGAGGGTTTAAAATTTCGAAAAAGATTAGAGAAATGAAGTCGGTTTTATCCTCATAATCTCACTGACCCACTCCAATAAATGCATAAGCCAGATTAGACAAGGATATCAACTCGGCCATCATGCTTTCTTCCGGTTCTTCCCATGCGCTGAATCATTCTCAAGGGTGAAATATTAGCATCAAAGCATATTACAAGATCAACTTCCATGATATCCAGGCCTTCTTCGCCAATTGATGTAGCAACTATAACATTGTATCCACCAGCCCGAAATTTCTGCAGGACAATAAAGTAAGCCAATGCAAACATCCAAGACGAGCAATAAGGAGAACACAATTACCTCTAGAACAGCCTGTTGAACTTTTTGCGACTGGCCTTTCAATGTTTTTCCTGTAAGAAAAACACAACTAACATATATTTCATAAAAGATTAAAATCAATTCTTATCAAATATAATGCAACTGAATCCATATAGGAATTAAAACCTAAAAATATATCAAAGAATATAAATATTCTAACAAAAAAATAAGATAACTTTCAAATGTTCAACAAGTTATTGATACACCTCTCCCCTCTAAAAAATAAAAACCTAATAAGCTCATTAGAAAATGGTTTTATGCTTTTATATTGCTTAGTTACCAACGAGTTATGGTCCCTATATTTCTCATTATTTGGAATGAAACTGGGAGAGGAATAATATCAATATATCAATCATAACCTAATTCTATGTGACAGCAGGAATCACATGGGTAAATGAATAATAAAAAAGCAAAAAAATAAAAAAATAAAAAAAGAAGAAGAAAAGAAAAGAAAAGACTGTTGTTGGATCAGATTTGCAGCCCATCTATATTCAGCACAACTGTCAAAGTCCATAGCAATATATTTAGATTACTACAAAAACTGCCTTCATATTTTTGTCCATCTTTATTTTTTAACAGTTTTTATCAATACAATTATACAAGAAATTTGCCAACTGAATCCATACCTACTCTCCCTGTCCCCTGTTTTCTAAAGGAGACGCTGCTTGTGACAAAAAGGTTCCTTCTTGATTGCAAAATTTAAACTGGTACTTCATTTTTTATACCTAAAGAATTACTTATCATCCATTCTTTGCATCATTTATCCAATATATTCCATAAATTGGTTGCAAATATTCAAGTTTTGGTTACCTGTAATCTGTAGGAAACATGTCTTGTTCAAAAATCGCAGTCATATTTAATACTTCTAAGAGAATTAACTTATATTTACCTAAAAGAAAGCGCACCATCAAGAAGGTATATGTACTTTATCAACAACTCCACAAATAGTTATCAAGTCGTGATTACATTACTAACTCTAGCATGCAAATAAGTATCAGAGTACATACAGCATCCTTTTGTGAAGGTTTTTGAAATTGCTGTATCAGACATTTCATGTTCTGTTGTCCATCTCTACATATCATAGCTCAGTGCTTCTTTAAGTACTTGTATTATATATTATTTAGATATATTCAAGAAAAAAACAACTAATACAATGACAGAATAATATGCACAAGTTATGTTAAAAAGGTAAAGTGAGAGTTACATAAGAGATGCTAAAACTATCTTCTAGATAATTCAGAAAAGTGGAGAGCATAATATCGTCCTCCTATATAAAGACTCTGTTATTTAATCCGTTTTTGGGTACATCTGTGGCATAATGGTTAAAGAAGTAATGCATAACCTTCAGCTGCACAGAGATTTCAGAATGCAAGCCATGACATATCAAACAACTCACACGAACAAATCTTGACATGTGCCTTAAGCACCCTTAGCATGTCCAATGTTATACAATCAAAATTTTTAGCACCATACTTATGGGCAACTCATTGAACAGCTAGTATGCATATAAAATATTAATGTCTTGAGTTAAATTGTTAATACTATAGAAAAATATAACTATGATGGAACAATATAATAGAAGAGGGGTGTGCAAATGAGCCAAGCTGAGCACGAGTACCCCTGCTCAAGCTCGGCTTATTATATAAACGAGCTCCTAAACAAGCATTTAAGCTAGATAATAAATGAGTTTAGAACTGAAATATATACCAATTTTAATGAATATAAAATAAAACATACACTAGATGTTAGTTGCGCAAATAGTTTTGTATTTGTTTTTACTCCACCAAGGTTTCTAAAGTCCTATACTCCCTCCGTCCCATTTTTATTGTCCCATTTGACTTTGCACTAAGTTTAAGAAACTTTTGAAATTTTGAAACTTTTTAATTTTTTTTCAAATTTTGTGGTTGTGATTGATTGTAGTGGGGGCAATAATATAAAATCAACAAATTTTTCTTACCAAAAAAGGAAAGTGGACAAATAAAATGGGACTGCCAAAAAAGAATAAGAGACAATAAAATTGGGATGGAGGGAGTATAACACAAAGGTGTAATACATATATTTTAATATTTATTTTTAGTGTAAATGTAAAGTGTTAAATGACCTCGCTAACAAGTATATGAATGAGCTCTTCACAAGCTTATAAATGAACTATTCGTGAGCTTAGATCGCAAGACTAAATAGCCCAGCACTACTGAGCTCAAGCTCGACTCGTTTATTAAACGAGTTAGAAAATTAAGCTCAAGCTCGGCTCATTTAGCTTGTGAGCTGAGTTTGAAAGAGCTGTAATTTGAGCCAAGCTTCGAGTAGCTCATGAGTAGCTCGGCTCAGTTGCACCCCTATAGTGAATTAATTAGGAGGAAGACGAGAATAAGGGTATAATAATAACGTCCTTAGCTTTACATAGATATTTTATTAACTTTTCAGTGTCCATGTCTTGTTTTCTGAAAATCCATGTATTCTTATCACATATTTGCATCCCATGTGCCACCTGATGTAACATATGTGCACCCTATTCAAGTAAAAGATACGGGTGTATTGAGAGATGTAGATCTTTAACTTTACACTAAGATAGTCACTTCCAAAACTAGAAGCTCTAGCGAAGCATTATAGGATGAATAGACACATGCTTTTACACATCTCGAAGTACTAAAAGGAAAAGCATGCTGCAAACCTGAGCTTTGGCCAATAAATTCAGTAGCTTTAACTAAATTCCCGATGTTTGCTAATGCATCCATTATGTCCCTGAGCGTATGCCGAGAGCAACCAAATTCAAATTAAAGATTGTGTAGAGTAATTATATAACATAGACTAGAAGAACCACAACCAAATTGCATTAAAATTCTCTCACCTGACACTTCCTCTAAAATTTGAGAAAATGATAACCCTTGAGTTTTGAGGATCTTTTGTTTCTGAAAGCACGTAATAGTTGTCATGTCAATCAGTAAACAATACTATATGCAATCATCATTGTGAAACAAATAATTGATGATGAATGATTATTCTTAAGACACTTCAGCAGATAAATTATCAGCAGTAAATGATATCCACAAATTTAAGAGACATCATCTCAATAAGATAGAATGTCATCATGCAGTTAATAATAGAACACTTGTTCAACTGTAAGACAGAAAAAGGGATAGACAACAGTCTAAATAAAGTAGAGAGAACAATGATGCAATTCATGATCAGATCCATTTGAAAAGAAATCAAGGAAAAATAACTGGATAGTTTTTAGTTGTTGGATTTCTAGTATATCCACACCAGTGGTTCATCAGCATTTGACAGGCAGAACAATTTCGGGTTTAACATGCCAAAGCCGATTACCGGTATAATTTCAAACATGTCTAAAAGAAGTGGAACCTCATAACCTGGCCTCAACTAAACAAATACAATTTTTTTCTTCTTTTAGTTTATTTTGATCAATGACAAAGAATCAAAATTGGCCATTCAGGAATAAAAAGAAAAAGAAAAAAAAAAAAACTGTAATCAAGGTAGTTGATTTACAATTACTATAACACATTCACGGAGCATCAAACCTATAGAAATTTGAAATAAATCGAGTGCAAGATGGCAAAAAAGAAAAGTCCCAGAATAAGATTCAAAAGTTTCTAGTTATATTATTGCAAACAAATATAAGGATTCAAATCCAAGTTCTCAATGCAATCTACCAAATTAATACTATAAAGCATGAGTAGAGAGAAAACACTAAAACAAGGGGTGCACATCAAACCAGCAATTAGAAACAAGAAGTAAGATAACAAGTAACATACTGAAATGATCAATCAACACTTCTAACATTTTTGACAGTTTGGGACTAGGTGCACCATGAGACAAACTTCGCTGCATCAAGAGCTTTGCTTGCCTAATATCTTCATTTCTACTCATCAATCTCGCAAAATACCTGCAACAAGTGCTTTTAATCGCATTTGAAAACTTAAGAAGCATATTAAGCATGATTACAAGTTTCAAGTCATCAAAATATTTAATTCCATGAAGATACTGAAAAATATGTGAATCTGTTCAACCGATCATTTCACCAATGAAATTATGTTTTTTAGCCTAAAAACCAGTTGGTGAAACTCTGTTGATCAATTAAAGCACCGGTAATCATATTAACTTAATCTATCATTAAAGAGGCCTAGGGCCTTGAAATTCTAAAAGAAAAATTAAAAGTTAATCCTGGGAGAGAAAAAATAGCTGTAATGATCTCTTGAGAGAGAGAGAGAGAGAGGAGGAGGAGGCTATTTATCTGGAATTGTCTGACCACTTTTAGGGTCCATTTTTCTTGGGGAAAACTCATTTTCCAAAGTTTTGGTGGGGCAAAAGAAAACAGGTTATAGGAAAATGCATTCTGACTGAAGGAAAGGCATTTAAACTGAGGAAGACTTCCCTATACAAACCAGAGCTGCAAAAGACATCATATAGTCTCCTTCTTCTCTTTCTATAGATCTCAGATCTTTGCCAACAGATTTAATTGCCCCCTCACTTTATCTGATTCAACTTGAATCTTCCCTTATCTTACACAAGCATCGCTGATTTTTTTTCTTGCCTTTTCTCTTCTACAGCAATATAACATACCTAGCAAGAATCCTCCACCAGCAATCATCTCTCTTTTTCTTCTTTATCTTCCCTCTTTAATTATTTGGAGCTGGCTATCACATACCAATAGATTTATTCTATAAATCTCTAAATATATGATAAGATAATTTTGATATTTTAGAGCATCTCGTCCTTTAGTATGAGATATCCATAGATTTTGGGGCTGTAATTGATCAAAATTATATAATTTTTAAAAAGAATAGGGATGACCTATTTAATTTGAAAAAGCTTTGAAAATTTCATTTTATTCATTGCATATCATTTCAATTGTTGACTCAAAAGTCAACACCAAAAATCATGTTTCAAGGTTTTAAACATTTAATTGCATTGTTTTTTATGTTTCATATGTTTTTAAACTTTGCATTGCATCCTAGTTAGAAATAACCTTCTG
>JAYMTT010000584.1:0-12355 GCA_036898025.1 Hypseocharis bilobata
TTAGGTGTTGCTGTGGGGAGAAAAATTGATGTTGCATTTAAAGATTTTCCAAAATCATAGAGTTAATTCCATAAGTACCCCCATTTACTTGAGGTTGATTTTAGATTTTGTCCTCATATTTTTAATTTAATTACCATTGATTATCATACTTGCATAAATCATCACATTTTGTCCGTAACTTTGTTTGAATAAATATTTTTGATGAACCTGTCTATGTTTATTCCATTCCAAGCTTGTGTTACGGCTTGTATGTCGCATAAACCTTCAAACAATGTTGAAAATTTTGGTCCCATATATTTTTTTTGCATTGATGAAAAATTAAAAAATTTGAAATTCAAAGTTCAAATTTCAAGTATTGAGTGTAATTGTGATTTGCATCTTCCTACCAAAAAAGAAAAAAAAAAGATTTACGAAAGCACGAGGATCAATAATCAGAGGGGATCTAAATCAAAATCCACATGTAGAAGAGGTATTTAAGAGTTTAACCAAAACTTACAGTACTATGCTTGAAAAATAGGAAAAAAAAATAGTAGTAGTATTTTCTAAGAAAATAACAAAAATGAAAAATACCCTCTGATAGAGGAAAACTTAACCATCCGATACTGGGCCCATCTCTTTCGTGGGATGAGTCGATGACATGGCACTTGTGCTGTTGTGCGGCTTGATCTGGTTTTCTTCCTCCTTCCCTTACGTTTGTCTCTCTTCCACGCGAACTCGATTTTCTGCTCTCTCAGCTCAAAAAAAAAAAAAGAAGAAGAAAACTCAGTACTCGAGTTCTTACGTTTGAAGAAACCTGAAACTCCACGAGACGAGACCACAACTACAAGTCAATGCCCAAACGACAGGTTCCAAAACCTAAGACACTGAAACCATGAGCGGAAACGAGTTCCGGTTCTTCTTGTCGTGCGACATCAATCTTCCGGTCACCTTTCGAGTCGAGAGATTGGAAGGAAATTTACCCTCTAACAAGTCCACCAATTCAGGTACGTTTTTTTTTCTTCTTTTTCCTTCAATCTTCTGTTTGTCTCCCGAGAAATTTTTTATTTTTCTTGTTCAGGACTTCGCGGAATGAGCTGTTTGGTTAAAATAAGTTTAGTTGAGGCGAGATTGGAATTAGGTGCTTTGGCTGGATTTGTAATTAGTAAAACGTTACGATCAAGCAAGGATTAATTGGAAAATTGTTTGTTCATTGATTGATTACTTATTAACTGGGCAATTTTAAGTGTATTGGATAGGGATTTGTGGCAAATTTAGTAATTCAGAAGGGGATTTAGTCCGAATATTGAGTTTGATTTTTTGCTTAAGTTGGTTTAAATTGATTCTCCTGCAGAAGTTGCTTCCACTACAGAGGAGAGAAGGCCCGAGCTGTATGTGGAGTGTGCATTGTACATTGATGGTGCTCCTTTTGGGCTCCCCATGAAAACAAGGTTTACCCTTTAACCCGAGCTCGTTTTTTATTTATGGTCAGCAATTATGATGAGAACTACAAATGCTTCCACGCATCACATAACCTTGACGTTGGAGGTTTTTATTAGACTGTTGTTTGTCTTTGGAACTTGGTTTTCCTTAAATTGCATTTAGGCCATCTGAAGCATGCACGATAAGTTGTTGGTTCTTATTTATTTGGATTTGTGGAGTCATATCATCTATGCTGAGTCTTTATGTAAGTGCTATATCATATGGACTGAATTTTATTTCTTGTGCCAGGTTGGAATCTGCTGGACCATCGTACTGTTGGAATGAACTGATCACATTGAGTACTAAATATCGAGATTTAACTGCACACTCGCAACTTGCTTTGACAGTAAGTGAGCAGTTTCTCTTGTATTTGTTTCATGGGTACCTTCATGTCACTGTTGACTTATGCAAAGAAAATACATGTACCTCTGTATGTATATATTCACATCATCATATGCATATGCAAAATTTTGTTAGTTGGTAGGTAGAGAATAGTCAAATCTTGGGGAACAATCTTATGAAGCTGGGGAATTATGCATTATGGATTTTTTTTTTTGACTGCATCCATCTTGAAAAGTTGTTTCAACAGCATAATTGAGTTTAGATATGGTGCTTTGGTTTTCTTTGGTTATCTAAGATGTTCCAAAATCTCCTGGCAAAAAACTTTTCCATAACGCCACCATAATTAATTCAGGGTTTCCCTCACTAAGTGTATTATTTGATGTTAGTTTGAAGAACTTAAAGAGCTGCTTGTATAGAGCTCTGCATCAAGCCATGGTAAAGAACGTTCCCATCTAACTACCATTAACTGGACCATCAGGTGCTCGTAAAGATGACGTGTATAGTATCTAATGTAACATGTGATGTTTAGTTATTATTAAAGAGTAAAGGCAACTGTCCCTATTACTGATACCTAAAAGGAAGAAAATGTTTTCCGTGTTGTTCACTTGTTCGGTGCTTACTTTTTTATACATTTGAGAAGTTGTGCTATTGGTGCATGCACGCTTTGAGTTTTCTTGTAGACATAATAGTTGGTCATCTTTGTTATTTTATTTGTTCAGAACAGGAATTGATCTCATACTTTCTAGCCAATTCGCCCAGCTTTTATTTACTGACGCTTCCTGAAAATTTAGGTTTGGGATGTTTCGTGTGGGAAGGATGAAGGGTTGATTGGCGGGGCTACAATTCTTCTCTTTAACAGCAAAATGGAACTTAAAACAGGGAAGCAAAAGCTCAGGCTTTGGCGAGGAAAGGAAGCAGATGGATCATTTCCTTCAGCCACTCCTGGAAAGGTTACTTATTATCGCTGATCTGATATTTTGAAGTTTCTGCCTTCCCTGGTTATCATGTGAAGCGATAAGATCTGTCTCCTTACAGTATGGTTCTTTTCTTAATAGGTCCCCAGGCATGAGCGTGGGGAGTTGGAGCGTCTGGAAAAGCTTGTGAATAAGTATGAAAGGGGGCAGATTCAACGTATTGATTGGCTGGACCGCATTGCATTTAAAGCAATGGATAAAATCAAGGAACGGGAAAGCTGTAGAAATGGAAGTTCTCACATATACCTTGTTGTTGATTTCTGTAGTTTTGAACATCGAGTTGTTTTTCAGGTAATTCCTGTCTGCAGTCATCTGAATCATCTATTTGTTGACTATTGAAAGTGTAAACATGCCTTATAATCTTTGCAGTAGGAATATGCAAAATAAGTTGTGAGCACTTGTCAAAATATCTATGAACTTGATTCTATCACTTGCAACCTTTTCTTTTCAGATTAAGTTTTTATACCTATCAAAGTTTTGTACACGGCATAAGTTTGGTTTATTTGACATGCAGGAGTCAGGTGCAAATTTTTTGTTACCGCCTAATATGGCTTCAACAAATGAGCTTGTTATTGTGTGGGACCAAGAAGTGGGAAAGATAAATCCCTCTGAGCACAAGCAACTAAAGCTGGCAAGAAGTTTAACCCGTGGTATCATTGATAGAGATCTTAAACCAAGCTCTAACGAAAGGAAGTAAGCTTACAAGCCTTTCATTAAAGATTCAATTTAAATGTGCTTTAATTTTTGTTTTGGAAAAATTTGGAGTTTAAAGTTCCTTTTCACATTTTATATCTCCAAATATCTTCTGTTGACATGGATGCTAAGTGCGCTCTCGTATGACTAAAGGGTTGGGGTCCATCTCACTTTGATTGAGTTTTGGAGCTACCACTATGAATGATGATTCTTTACATCAGAAAGTTTTGCTAACATTTTTTTTTGCTATAGATCAGAAGACATAGGACCTGCCCATACTCTTATAGACTCAATAGTCTTTGATATCATAAAATTGATGGTTTGTCAAGTAACTTGTTCATATATCCATTTTCTTTTGGTTGGGTTGGTTGACAAATTCTGGTAAATAGGTCCTTACTTAGGTTGATCATGTTTATCCCATATTCCCTAATGTATTGCTCTGCCAGAAATGTCAAACTCTGGCTCAGGTTTGTTAAACTTAAATCGGTTTACTTTTTCTTGTTGAACTAAATATCCTGTAACAGACTAATTGTTAATGTGCATGTATCTAATTACTCATTTTAAGTCATTACTAATTGTCAAAAATGCTCATGTTTGCTTTCTTAGTATTCAGTCGAGGTCCACGTTAGATAGTTTTGGATAGGATTTATGACTGACCTTAAGGAAAGAGTTTGGCCAACATAATCCTGTTCAAATTGTCATTTCTGACCTTGACCTGTATTTACACGAACTTTCAATTTCTGCATCCAAAGCAAATATTTAATTTTGAACTGAAGTCATCCAAGCTTGGTCCGTCACCACTATTTGGAATAAATCTGGAATTAGTAAAGATATCATTTTTAAAAAAAGGTAAAATATGTAAAAGATGTGATTTGACAGTCATATGCTTTAGGAATTGATATTTAAATTCTAAATAATTTGTTTTGTATTCAGTGGTATTTTAATGTTCTGAAACATTATTACTGGTGACATCCCTACACAGACATACATCTTAAGAGTGTTAGCAAAAAGAACACTAGAAGGAAAACAATGGAATGAACTTGCTGTCAGATACACATATACTCAGTAATACCTGGAATAGGATGCGTTCTACAGAAATATGTCCACCATAATGAATCTAGCTCATCTTGTATCATGAATATCTGATATGAGCTTTGTTGCATACGATAGTCAGGTTTCTTATTGCTCAGAATAGCATAATTTTAGATCTCTTCATCATATTCGACTTCATTCTGTTTTCTCTTTGATGGATTAAGGTAGTAACTTGTAGCTGGATTTTAATCTTCCACACTAGCACTGTATTTATGTGTTCATTGGTTGAGGTTTCATGAGTTAAAGGTATGTTTTTTTTTGCCTATTTCTTGATTTAAGGTCAATACAGAGAATACTCAAATACCCACCTACAAGGTCTTTGAGTGGAGACGAAAGACAGCTCCTCTGGAAATTTCGCTTCTCACTGATGTCAGAGAAGAGGGCTCTCACAAAGTTTCTCCGATGTGTTGAATGGAGTGATCTTCAGGTCAGCATTTGTATTTATCTTCTTCCTTGTAAAGATCAACTAGTGGACCAAATCGTTGAAGCATTGCATGTGCGTCTGTCCCTCCCCCCACCCCACGTTTTATCTTATATAATTGTTGTTCATACTCCTAGTTTTGTCAATTTCAGTGTCCACCCTTTTTTCTGTTGTGTTGGTTGTGCTGTTTGTGTCAAACAAAACAAAGTATTATGCAGGGATATGGCCATGGATCTTTTCCTTTCTTTTTTATTTATTTATTTGCTTTTTTTATTATTAGGTTTTCTCAAAAGTGCTCGGTATGGAACTTGTATTGTGTTCATTTTAGGAACTGGGGTAATTAGCCTGACCTTGTTGCTTATTTTGAGAAAGATTCTCAAATATATATATGTGTGTGTGTGTGTGTGTGTGTGTGTGTGTCCTTTCACTGGAGGATTTCTGCACTTCCGAGGGTGTGAATAGCTTGTTATGTTAAATGTATAATTTCAATAAGCAGCTCTTAACTTTTATTCCCTCTATTCCAAAATAATAGTCCACTTTGACTTTTCTTTAGGAGAATTTGAATTTTCAAATCAATTGTTCATTAATACTTTTTAACTTTTTTTTTTGAGTTATATGGTTGTAATACATTGTATGAAGGGTATTATTGTAAAATCAATCACAATTGATTACCAAAAAAGAAAGCGGACAATTATTTTGGAATCGATGGAGTATAATTTAATAATTCATAAGAGATATGTATCTATAGTTATCTAAGTTTAACATCAGTTATGCACTGGATTTAGACTTCCATTTTGATATGCTACATCTTCATGTTTGGTTGCTCTTGCTAGTTTATGCTCCATACTGTCATTTACCAGAGAATAACACGGTCAAAGATGAAATTTTTTATACTTGTGTATTTACAGGAAGCAAAGCAGGCATTAGAGTTGATGGGGAGGTGGGAAACGATTGATGTCTGTGATGCACTGGAGCTTCTATCTCCTCTGTTTGAAAGTGAAGAGGCAGGTTATTTTTAGATAAGGCTGGTGTTTTGTAGCATTTTCAGTCACTATTTAGCATGTTGGTAGAATGATACCTGTCTGTTCCTCTCTTTTTTTTTTTTTTTTTTTTTAAATATTGCATTTATATCTACTGATACTATCCCCTACTTCAAATAATATTCAAAGGTTGTTAGTTCAAGAAGCAAATATGGTACTATCAAAAGGGATGCCCTTGATTTAACCTTCGTAACTGAATTTTTTCAATTTAGCAAGGCATCTCTTCAAGAATTTATCAGTCATCCTTTCGTCTTAAACTCATTTTCACTATTTTATCTCATTAGTCTCTTTCGGGAAAGCAAAATAATTGCCTAATGTGGTTCTGTTTAATGTCCACATTTTGCTCTAGTGGATTCATGCAAAATAACAATTTTGATATTGCTGAATGGGAAATCTTTTTTTATCTTCTACTAAACTCTACTTAACGACAAGTCAACTTAGACTTAAACCTAACTTTGCGTAGAAATCATTTTTTGGTTATTAAGTGAAAGTAATAGTTAATGTTTAAGAGAATCACCTTAAACAATCTGAAGAAACTATTTATAGGGAGAGGTCCAAATTACATTTGACATCCATTTCTGAGAAATGAAGTCCATACGATATCAGACAAGAAAGGGATGTATTCACCATTCAGATTAGAACATATGATATCCCATGGAAATTTTGAATGCTGTTGATCCTTTTAGGAGTTGGTGCCTCTTTTTAATATCTTTTATTTGATTTCTCTTTAGTGGTTGACTAGTAATGCTTCGCAATCCCTCTTTAACAGGTTCGTGCATATGCTGTCAGTGTTCTTGAAAGAGCCGATGATGAAGAACTTCAATGTTACTTACTTCAGTTGGTTCAGGCTCTTAGGTTTGAGCGTTCTGATAAATCTCGTCTTTCTCAATTTCTTGTGCAACGTGGTATGCACTACTCTAAACATGTATATGATTGAATGCTTGCACAACCTGCATTCATGTGATGCTTATATATTTTTTTTAATGGAATTTAGCAGTTAACCAATTGATTGCATCTAAGGGTAATCTTGAACTTTGGCAGCTTTACGCAATATTGAGTTGGCTAGCTTTCTTCGCTGGTATGTTGCTGTGGAACTTTACGATCCTTCATACGCCAAACGTTTTTATTCTACCTATGAGCTCCTGGAAGAGAATATGACTAAGGTGCGAGTTATCATGTTCTTTTTACTTTGGCATGTTGTTTTCGAATGTATTACCATGCCGTAATGCTTTATACTCTTTGAACGAGTAAGATAACTGGTTTATACCCATTATTTGCATTTAGTTAAGAAATTGCAACTTAGGAGAATAATATTATGGCATTAAGGTCGCATAGAATAGAAGTGAAATGGCATTCATTTTCTATTGTATTATATTATATCATTTGTATTGAGGTTGTTATTTTGAAGTACTATGACAGTAATAGAAGACGATAACTGTATATGCAGATGATTTTTATGAGTTCCACATACTATCTTTCTTATTTGGTTATGGTTGTGTGAGATGATATTCTCCAAAGCTGAAGCAAATTGAGCTGTAAAAAACAAGAAATGTTGCTTAGGAAACAGAAAAAAGTGTCTTGGAACAAAAACAATTTTTTTTACTATTGTATCATAGCTCCAACATATCAAGAATGACAGTGGTGAACTAACAAATTCTTGGTGGTGAAAATGTTTGACTGCTTTTTGTTTCTGCTATCCTGCAATAGCATTGACTTCTCTTATAAAAAAATTGACTTTAGTTACTTTATGGTAGATGGCTCTTAGTGGAAATGGAGATGAAGATGGTTTTAAATTGTGGCAAAGTTTGGTGCGCCAGACAGAGTTGACTGCTCAATTATGTTCTATAACAAGAGATGTAAGAAATGTACGGGGAAATACCCAGAAGAAGATTGAAAAGCTTAGACAGCTTCTCTCTGGTCTTCTCAGTGAACTTACGTACTTTGAAGAGGTGCATCTTTCACATAGTGGTCCTTGTCTATTTAGCATTTTATCTGTTAATTTCTGAGGACATATTTTTGTTGAATTTGGTCTATTCTAGAGGGGCCCTCAATTTTTTTATTTATATTTTCAGCCAATGCGCTCACCATTGGCTCCAGGACTTCTCATCACAGGGATTGTGCCATCAGAATCATCAATATTTAAAAGTGCACTGCATCCTTTGCGCTTGACATTCCGAACAGCAAACGGTGGAAGTTGCAAGATCATTTTTAAGAAAGGAGATGATATTCGTCAAGATCAATTGGTAAGGTTGAAGGTTTTCTGTTGCATGAACAAAATATTAAATCAGGCTTAAAATTAGCTCTCTCTCTCTCTCTCATGCATACACACACTCACACACATATATTAAACATGTCACTCAACACACCTGCACATGGGTAATATAGGAATGTATGCATGCCCATGTGAGACACATTGGTAAATTAAAATGGATTGATATGTTTTTCCTGTAGGTTGTTCAAATGGTATCACTCATGGACCGGTTGCTCAAATTGGAAAATCTTGATCTGCATTTAACTCCATATAAAGTGCTAGCAACTGGACAAGATGAGGGAATGCTGGAATTTATACCATCCCGTTCTCTGGCACAGGTACTGCATCCTCTGAAGACACATTTCTCATGGAAGAAGCATGATCACTGTTTTCGGTTTATCAATCACTTTGGTTTTGGAGATATTTGAGTTGCAATACATCATTCTGGTTTTTATCTTTGATATCTATGGCATAGGAAATGTGGTTGGCATGTGTTTCTTCTTTCCTCTTAATGTTAACTATCCTCTTTGATCTTTTAAAAATGTTACAAGTTTAAAACTTTCTTGCACAAAATCTGTATTTTTATTTTGTAATTATGAATTCGAAACTTCATGACTCATGCTTTATATTAAAATGAGGTAGGCAAATTTGTTAGAACTTTTGAACTGTAAATTTAGCAACTACCTGGGCTATTAGTTTGGTTTAGCACTTAGGTAGTTTGATGACATTGCTTGTGAAGTTTTTCCACATAGTATTTTAATCTTTTAATGAGCTGCTTTTATCTATATCACTTGTTATGTGATTTAGGTTTTGGAATTGTATTCCTGCAGTCATGCACTATAATATAATCTTGTTTGGAATACATATGCTTATTGCTATCTTTAAGTGAGGGTTTGGTCCATTATTTTATCCAGATTCTCTCAGAGCATCGCAGCATTATTAGCTATCTGCAGAAGCTTCATCCTGATGAGCAGGGACCATTTGGGATTACAGCCAGCTGCCTCGAAACATTTATAAAAAGCTGTGCTGGCTATTCTGTTATCACATATATATTGGGCATTGGAGACAGGTGATAATTAAATTTAGTTGCATGGATTGAAAGTATCAAATGTACAGCTTGCTGCTGAACTTAGCATTTTCCTTTAAGCCTCTCTTTTTATTAAAATGTTACGAGAACGGTAACTTACTTCTTGTGTGTGTGTGTGTTGAGAAAGTCATTTTCCAAAGTTAACGTTGGCAAGGAACATGCTTTCCTTTGAGGTTTTGGCTTATTCTCCTTGATGCATCAAAGAAGAAAATATTCTAACTGCACGTTTTTTCCTCCATGCAAGCATCTTCCTATTTCACAGGGCATCCTTGTATGTGTCGAACTGCATTTCTGAGGAAATTGATCTTCTTCTATGTAGGCACTTGGATAACCTTCTTCTCAGGGATGATGGGGGTCTTTTCCATGTCGATTTTGGTTTTATTCTAGGCCGAGATCCTAAGCCATTTCCACCACCAATGAAGCTTTGCAAAGAAATGGTTGAGGCTATGGGTGGAGCTGAGAGGTAATTTAGTTTCTTTGGTGCCCTTGCCTTATGTTTTGTTAGATAGGTGAAATTCCATTGGATATTTAGGTCATGACTTAGGATCCTTTATGTGGTGGGATGGGACAATAATAAAGTAAAATATAACAAATGGTTGGTTAATATTTCCTTGTGCCATCTGCATATTGCAAATGACTCTTCTTTTATCTAATTTTTCCTTGTGCAGTCCATATTATACAAGATTCAAATCCTATTGTTGTGAAGCATACAACATTCTCCGGAAGTCTAGTAACCTAATATTAAATCTATTCCATCTAATGGCGGGCTCCAACATTCCTGACATAGCTTCTGATCCTGAAAAAGGCATTCTTAAGGTAACTTCATATTCGTAATCATTCTTCTGCTGGAACATGGTTCTTTCTATTGTTAATTGAGATTACTGTCTATGGCTTATATAGCTTCAGGAAAAGTTCCGGCTGGATCTGGATGATGAAGCCTGCATTCATTTTTTCCAGGATCTTATCAATGAGAGTGTTAGTGCATTGTTTCCTCAAATGGTTGAGACAATTCATCGGTGGGCTCAGTACTGGCGTTAAAACCGAAATTTATTGGAACGTAGAGACCCTTGTAAATAGCCAGGTAATGTCTCATTTGTTCTTTCTTCTTTATAGTGTTAGTATGTTCTGTAAAACATATTAGCACTACGTGTATTTGATTTTGTTTCTGGCAAGGTTTTTGAATTAGTTTGAGTTAATTGATATGTATCACCCGTAAACAATCATGGTGGAGTTGAACTGCAAAATCTGCACAGAAGTGTGGTGTGTGCTCTTAATCTAATGGTATGTCATGTTTCCAGATAAGGATTGAAGTTGACAGGCTGGGTTTGACGGCTTCCTAATGATGTTTCTGATCTGTTTGGATCATGTAGAGGCAGACTTGAAATGGAGTAGACTTAGCATATTAACAAATAAATGGTAACACATTTGTTTCTGTTTTCTTGTGTTGTGATTTGAAGCAAATTCCTGATACTCTCTATTGGATGATTTGTAGTTCTCATTTTGATCATAGAAGGACCATCCTTCATTATTTTCACGTTAGATATCGTGTCTTATTGATATCAACCTGTGGTTGTCCTAACCTGATCTGTTTGGTCTTTTACAAAATTCTCCTCTTAGTTTTGACTCTTTTACTCAATCCGGACCATACCTCCGGCTGTAAAAGGCATTGGGTCATATGACAACTTACATTGTCAAGCATGTAAAAAGAATTATTAGTTAAATGTGGATCTAATTGTGTGATGCTCGATGGCAATCTTCGCTTTGTTTTTTGTAGTCGTTGAACAAAGATATGCTTTTATTACTACATCTCTGAGAATGGTTTTCTCATTGTTTCCTTTGTTGCTTCAGATTTTAGTAGCTAGTTTCAGGGATGAAAGAAACCTTAGAGGAAGCAGGCTGTTGTCCTTGAAGGGAAGAAAGAAAAATAGCAGGAAATTTGTGTATAACTTTTTGTAAATTGGTTATTTATTTACTTTTTTACATTGGTTCTGTAGGCAGCTTCTAACTTTGTCAAATGTCTCTAAAGAAACTATACATTGCCTTGTTGATGTGTATATTTTACTGCCATATATTTTGAATCAATCAGGAAAAGTGAAGGGCTTATTATTCTTCATACTACTCTCCGTCTCTCGCTCGCTCTCTGCCAAGTAGCTACTCCACCCTTTGTCTTGTGGTGGCTTGGCTTTATAATATAGTAACTACATCCCTATTGTCTTTTTTCCTTTTGAAAAATGAAGAAATTCAGATGCAAAGTCATAATGGCCAAAATTTTTGAATGAAAGAATTTGGTGAGAAAATTTACTAGCTAAAATGAGCTACAAATGATACTAGGCTAGGGCATTCCCGTTATTCAAATCAATAGAGAAGTCAGTTTGGCACGTGTTTTGAGTTAGTTGTTGGGGAATAAGAATCAAATAATGAAAATTACTTAAATTTATGCTTATTGGAAATAATATAAGTACTCTCCTTTTTTCTACTCCATTCTCATTTTCAGTGAGATACTGCAGGTTACTTCTTTGCTTGCCAAGACATGTTCGTCGCTTCACACTTGTCTTTTAACTGCAGCTCCGACTCATGCTTCTAAGCCTCGACCAATACTCGTTTTAATTTGAACAATCATGTTGTACCAACTATGATGAGAAAAAGGGGAAGTGGCATCAAATTTGTAAATTCTTTTACACATGAAGAGACCGGACTTTGGTAAGGTAGGTCTATTATGATGGCTCACGTTACGTATGTGATGTACTATATTAGCTGCGGGAAGGCAGTTTCAAGCAGTAATCTTTATTAAGCTACTAGTATAACATTTCTATGACAATTTTAATCGGCTCAAATTTGTAGTAGTATTAAGTAATTAGTCACAAATAATCGTCAATTATTTAACTTAATTACTGCTAATATGTTAATTAAATTCTGAGAAACTTCTTACATGTGCAAATCTGAGTGGCATTTCTCATGCGTAAATAAATACACGAAGATTGACTTTTCAAATTTGAA
>JAYMTT010000585.1:0-12348 GCA_036898025.1 Hypseocharis bilobata
TCATCCTCCTTCACTACCGGCTGATTCATTGCCAGTACTACATCTCCGACGAGGTGCTCTAGTCCCGAGGCTTCAGTCTCTGCCGCACCATCGACGGCCTCACCCCGGAGAACACGGACTCGCTGGTGTGCTGTGGATCTAGTACGAGTACGTTCCTCTCGACCATTCGAACTCATAGACCCCTAAATTTGTATTTTGGTTCTGGACTTGTCGAGATATCGACGGAGTTCTTCGCGTATTCAAAGAAATAAATAAAGCCAAGGCATAATACATAAACCCGCTACGTCTTCAATGGCTAGAGGATAATGGCCAATGCCATGTATAACTTTTTAGGTGTAAATTGAAGCAAGTGCATAACACATAATATATGTGCTGCTTTATTGTGTTTCTTTACTTTCATATTCATATATCTATACTTTTCTCTTTATTTCCTTCAGTAATGAATAATGGCAATTCAATATAAATTGATTTTATTGAACATATTCTAAAAACCTTATTAAGTCTTACATTATTGGATTACCTTAACTCTTGCATGCACTATATATAAATGATTAGTAAAGAAGATAAAAGTTGAGCCTCTTCCTTCAAATGCTGGATTTTATGGAACATATTCTAAAAACCATATTAACTCTTATAAATTTTATGTGCTCAGCCAAATTAAAATATTGTTGTTTTCATTAAGTCTAATAAATTACTATCTTTAAATCTCTCTTTAAATCAAATTTATTATAGATTATGAAATATACCATTAAACACGATATAATAATTCCAATTCTCTTACATACACTGTTAACACTAAAACGCATCAAGAACAAACGGGCACATGCGTAACATTGGACACGCGAATAAACAAATGCATGTAACACTTAACACGCGTAATAGTAGACGTGTGTCAAAAGCTACGCGCAATTGAAAGAAAAGTCTAATGTTAACTATAATAAATTTTTTAAAAATAATTAAAAAAACAAATTAAAAACAAGCCTTCTAGTATAAATGAAATTGCATCTAACGGTGTTTAAAGGAGGCAGGCGTACTCCTCAGGAACACACATCACAATAACCACTCACACAAACTCGGTCTCAGCCAGATGATGGGTCGGACCCAAACCCTAACCTCATAACCTCATACAAGAAACGAAGAAGAAGACGACCGCACCTCCGCTAAGCACCGATCATGGCGTTCTCTTCCCGTCTCCTCTCCAGATCCAAGGTATCCTTTTCCTATTCCAGATCGGCTTACACCTGTCATCGCTGATGCCTTATGGAAATCCTTTCCCCATTTTTCTTCTCCATTTTTGGTTTCATTGTTTTCTGTTTGGTTGCTGAGAAAATGAGCGATGTTCAATTCTCGTTCTGATTTCTCCTTCCATTTACGGCTTGGATCAGCTGAGCTAAATGTTTGGTTTAGTCTCAGTTGATTGTATTTGTCTGATCCGAAACCGTGAGCTGGCTTAATTTTTTGCATTTACTTGGCATTCTAATTGAAGAATTTTTGGTTAAATAATGGGCACCTGGAAAATTTGTTTTGTCCGGTTTCAGATATTCTCAGGGCTGTCTTTGGTTCATTCATTTATTTACTTTTTAAGTGGATCTGTTGAAGCTTATGTAATTAGGGTTGGATATGAATGTAATTCATTTTTTCCAGTTCAGTCCAGAGTGTACGGATATATTGACATGTTACTGGAAGCGCAGTTGTCAATATTAAAACAGGCTATGTATTCGTATCTGGGTAAGATGTATTAGGAAATGAAACAATTGGCTTGAGATTCTGTTCATGCTTTGTTTGGTTGATGAGAAAGAGAAAATGTATGGAAATGACTGGAGTCAAAGATCAAATGAAGGATAATGGAAAAAGTTTATTTGCACAACCAAAACAAGGTTAAGTAGATGGTTCAGATGTAATGCCCTATATTGGTTTCTATTTTGATGAAAATTAATAGATAGGATAAAATGAGAAGCAAAACAAGTAGAAAAGAATAAAAGTGTTATTCAACCTAACAACGACAACAATATTGTGTAGGTTGGTAATGGAACTTGATAGCATGAACTGCCTGTGTGTTCGTTTTGTCTAGGCTAAATCATTGATATTAGAAATGAAAAATATTGATACAACAACGATGCATGCGATATTCAATCATTAACAAGTAAGAACAAGAGTAAGTGTATTGGATATGTTTCCACTCCTCTGTTTAGGATAGAATTTTAGGCAATTGTTCTCAGGCTTTCGGCCAAGAGAATAAAATTTTCCTTAGTAATCTAATATTTTTCTTTCTGTATCTTTTAAGAATTGCCTCTACTTCTTGGTCTCTAATAAATAACTTGCTTTCGGCTATACAGTTATATAGCAGCCAAATCATTTTACGGCAGGAAGGTATTGGTCCAGTTCGTTTCTTTGCCAAAGAAGCTGCTCCCGCTGCTCTCAAAGGAGATGGTGAGTGAATATGTTATTTCATGTTATCTTCATTTCATAATGCTTATATCTCATACAGTTTATGATGATATTAAGCATAAAGTTGCTCTGCAAGCTTGACATACTTTTGGCATATAGAAATAAAATGCAGTGCGATTGTCATGATCATATTTGATGCATCTATATTGTAATTGTTAGATCTCTAATTCAACACTTGCCGTCATGATTTATTATTAACTAACAAGTACTTGGATTTGAGTGGTAAAGAGATGCTGAAGAACGTTTATATGGATGTTAAGAAGAAATTTGAGACGGCGATGGGAATACTTCGGAAGGAGAAGATGACAATCGATCCAGAAGATCCGGCTGCGGTTAAACAGTATGCAAATGTCATGAAAACAATAAGAGAGAAGTAAGTCATTTCACTCCCATCTCATATTTTGCCTTCAGCTTTGATATCATGGTAAGGTTTGGGTTTGGTAGAATTAGGGATTTTTTTTAGAGAATTATGAGGAAGAACTGAAGAAGGTAAAGAGTCAGATCTGGTTGTGGGTAGGATTGCAGGAGAAGTAATAGATAACAGGAAAATAACTACTAGAGTCACACTGTCTAGTAGGTTCTTAGGAGTCGCACCTTAATAAAGTAAATCTAGGAAATAGGAAAGTAAACTAAATCTAGGACTAAGACTCAAAATAGGAATAGGAAACTAACTTATTTATTCCAGCAACACCTAGGAATTTAAATATACTCAATATAGGAAATAGACATCCTATTATAGACTTGTCCAGTAGAGCTGGAAATTACCATAATACACTTAACTAAGCAAGAACCAGACCTTAATGCTTGAATCATTAGGCATTTAAACTTCCTTTTCCTAGAGCCCTTTGTATTCTTCATCAACTACATTCTCTGAGGAGAATTTATTTTAGAGGGTGACTATATTTGTGAATATGGAAACTGGTTATGGGGAAAAGAGAAGGGTAAAACCAACAGAAGTTAGAAGTATGTTGTGATTACTTTGAACAAGCATGCTACATTTAAGGGTGTACATTAATATAATAGTGATTTTGTATTTGAATTTGGGATGCAGTTAATAAGAGTGAGTAAAAAGAAACTCCCTCCGTCCCAAATTGGATAAGGTTGACAAATATGCATTAAGAAAATACAGTTAATGCATTGAGAGCTGAAAAGTGGGATAACTTTAATAATGTATTTTATTGTTAAGGGCTAACATTAGAAACTTAAAATTTAACATTTTAACGTTAAAAATGTGGCATTCTTGAAAAAGGAAAGTGAGACATCCATTTGGGACAGCATAGCGAAAAGTGATTGTTGAAGAATACGGGCAAGTTACATCTGAGTGTGGTATCAACAGGTTGAGTTAGCTAAATATAGGAGGCTATATTCACTACAGCCTGGTTTGGGTCCTTGAATGTAAATGGATGGTAGCTGTGCCTTTCCAAAAATAGCTGAGCAAATGGTGGTCCTTTAGTGCTACATAAAGGTTTTATTGCTCTTCAGTGCACTAGAAAGGGCAAACTTATATGTTTCAAATGACTAGCATGGATGGCTAATCGATAGTTCGATTTAACCATAAGTCAATGGTTTGTTAGAGGCAATTGGCAAATGATTATTTCTGATCTTGTAATGACTATTTTTGGTAGAATGTGGAAGGGGTGGGTAATCGTAACCAAAAAGACACTTCTCTCCCAAAATGGGCACCCTTTCTTTTAAATGGCTCAGGGTTTTAAAAAGTATGGATTGTTATGACACCTCAATTTTCTAAGTCATTCTTCCAAAACTACCTTGTTGAATGTCTTTCCTTTTCCTCTAACGTGATTGCAATTGAAGGTAATGTGGGAAACCAAGAGAGTTGATCCTTTGGCTTCTGGGCAATGAACATATGTTTTCGCGAAAAACAAATATAGATACTATAGAATGGAGGGGAGCAACTCTGTTGACCAGTGTCTCACATCAAATTGTTAATGATTGATTTAGGTTGATTTTATGTGAAGGAAGTATGATAATGAACCACATTAAGACACTTTGGATAGTATCCTAGGAATTGAATTACCCTTTAAAGTGATATTGATTTAGACCATGTTTCATTGAAGTTGAATCTGTCTGTTTATCTTATGTCGCATGTGAGAGTGTAAGTTCATCTCTAGATTGACGCTATTAAAGAAAATTGGTGCTGTTCCTTCTATAACTGATAGTTTGATCAGCCATTTGATTTCAGTTAATGCCTCAATTTTATTTCTTGACCATAATGTCTTTTAAGTATATTTTGTAGTATTAGCCCCATTCAGGACTATGACTTTTATGTAAAGTTAGATGCTATGTATTTACTCCATCCACCCAAATTAGATATCGTCTTTTGACAAAATGCACAGTTTAAGAAATGTATTGACCTTTTGATTTTATTCTTTCTTTCCAGAATTGTCCTCATTTAAAAGTTATGGGCCATGAAATGTGAAAAAATTGGAGGCTACCAAAAAATAGACAGTATGCCGTTCATTTTGGGGCAACCTAAAATTGAAATAGTGACATTCAATTTGGGTCAGACAGTAATTTTTATGGGTCATACACCCACCTACAGGGCTGTTGCAAGTAAAGGATGTAGGATGACATACTGCATTAATTTCTTCTGATTGACTCTGTCAATTACAACCTTGCAGGTCAACCTACAAATAAGATTTTTTTTAGCCAGTGTTTAGAAATTGTTAGGATTTACCATAGAATTTGGCAAAAGTTGGGGAGTTCCTTTTGTTGAGAAAGACCTTTCGAGTTCAGAGCATGATGGCAGAAATGGAAAGAGGAAAATGATAATTAAGAGATTTTATTCTTATCTCTAGGTGACCAAGCAAAAGTAAATGACAAGTAAATCTTGATGTTTATGTAATAAAAGTACGAAATAGTACGACTGGAGCGTAAGTGACAAAAGTATGATGGATTTGGAAGATGGAGCCTCATTTTATCTTTTTTATCTTTTATTTTTGTTATTGAAGAATTAAGGATTAAAAGGAAAAAAACTACCCTAGACTTGGTCCAAAGTCTGGTTTTTCTCCCTGATTAAAAATCGAGCCTTTAAACCCAAAAATTGTACTAACTCATGTAAAAATATAATTTTGCTCAAGTTCCACAAACTCCATGAGATCCCAATTTACTCTCGTATTTTAACTGTTTTTAGCCAAATATTAGATCATGGGCTAAAACCAAACTTTGGAGAAGTCCAGGGTGGTTGTTTCTTCCTTTTAACCCCAAGAATTAAATGTACCTCTTATACTGTAGAGTAAAAAAATTTTCGGGTCTAAGGCTCCTTTTAAAAGCCCATTCCCATTTATTAGTATTTTTGTGCCATTATACCTTCCCTTAACTGTTATTTCCTTAATTGTTAAACAAAGTGGATGACAATGGAAGTAAATTTGCTTATTTTTCTGCACTGTATTGGATTTGCAATTTCAATTTTGATGCATTTCCATTTATTCTTTTGTATCTTTTGCAGGGCTGACTTGTTCTCAGAATCTCAGCGTATCCAAAACACTATCAAGATACAAACACAAGATATTCCAGATGCTCGAACATATTTATTGACATTGAAGGAAATACGTATTAAGTATGTGCTATTTTGTTCTTTAATTTTTTTTTTCATTCTTTTGTTGTGCCTCTCTGGTACTTTATTGTGGTTGCTGTTTTATACGGTTTTATTTTGTCATATATTTCTAGTTTCCTTTCTCATGAATTCTTGAAAAGAAAGTTCCATGTTCACACATGGGGTTTCTAGATTCTCATTAGTTCATCTTGGAATCTTTCAGTATTTTATATTATGTTGGCAAATGTAACAGTGGATTACTATTTCTGTTATTATGGGTTCAACTCTTTAGATACATGTTTATACTTGTTCCTCGTAACATGCATTACATGTGATGTCATGGATATTGAGTTAATTGGGTCAGGAAATTAACTGTTGTTTATGACATTACTATTAGAGATCTAATTATTCTGAAATTTATAAGATTGTCATCCAGAGGTTTGTATGAATTGGGAAAGTCAAAAGCACAGTAAAAAGAAAAGGGTATAGGGTGTATTGTAGATGAAAATTTGGTAATTTTCATATATTTTTCCTGTTAGTTTCAGATATTTTTCAGGGTCCTTTTGGTTTGATGTTTAGTCATTTTAGAAAGTTAGGGACAATTCACTGAACAATATACTTCAATAAGTTAATACTTGTGTATTTAGAGGACATAAATTATTTACTGGTTGTAGGAGAGGTCTCATCGATGACCTTGGTGCGGAGGCTATGATGATGGATGCATTGGAGAAAGTTGAAAAAGAAATCAAAAAGCGTCTTTTGAGGGCTGATAAGAAAGGAATGGCTCTTCTAACCGCAGAGTTCGACAAGATCAATAAAAAGTAAGTGTTTCTGCAACAACTGTTTTTTTGTTCTTTTTTCTTTTTTTCTTTTTCTTTTATTTTCCCCCTCTTTTAGTAAGTCCTCATGCGCATCTACTACTGTGCATCATGAAGGTCACCTGGGTAGGAAAGAGGCATATAGCCGTGCGCCTCAGGCGTGCCTTTCACAACTATATTAATGCTTCAACATCACTCTTTTTTTATTTTTTTTTATGATGGAACAAATGCACTGATTATTTTATGGAAAATTACACAAAAAAGGTTATTATAGAGTAATTTAATTAATCTTAAAAGGAAAATAAGGGACTGTTTCGAAAATAGTATGTATAAAGTGTTGGTATGTTGTTAGAGCACAGAAGGGATTTTCATAATGTCATTATTTTACATGGAATTTTAACTCGGTATTTAAGCCCATTGAAATCCTAAGTTCAAATTTGATGGGGTCTGTGAAATTCTTGTGTTTACCAACTGGTCCAACTCAAATAAAGAAATTTTCGAATTGGCAACTTCAATCTTAAACTAAAATCCTATCTATAGTTTTGTTTCCTAATGTAGTATTGTATTGCGAAAAAAAATCTAGATTAAGGGGTATTATTGTGTTTTTACAAACTTGGTAAGATTCTATGGTGTTTATTTTTTCTGCCTCCTGCTTCTTACTTAGACTCCAATACTCTTTACCATGCACAATATTTGTGATGTAGTTCTGATTTATCAGTCTTCTAGCAATCATTGTCTTTTTTCAACAGAATATACCCCAAAATATCAGTACTCATCCCAGCTACTGATCACTTTTAATCAGCGACCTAAAACCTGTGTTTTTTACTTATTTTATTTCCAATTTTGATTTGTTCTCATACCTTTTGAAAATTTTTAAACTCATTTAAGTAAAACAGAAATTGCTGTCAGCATTCTGTTGTAAGAATTTTCATGTTTGTTTGATAATCATATAGGAATTTGTATGTGTTCACCGACCAAGGGTGTATTGCCTCTTTTTTCACTTCTGACATAAATGTGTGCAAAGTGATGTACTGTCATGCATCCTAACCTGTTAGTGCCGGTATTGACCTCATCCAGTATTTGAAATAGATTATGAGTTTATGTTCTGCAAAAATCATTCAAAGTTCTATCACTACATAATTGTTGATGTGTTTGTTTGAGTCTTCTTTTATTAGTTTTCAAAATGTTTTTGGATATGTTAGTGATGCAGAATGGTCTATGGGACATCTGAATTTTTCCAAATCCAATTCTGTGTAAAGTTGAGTTCAACAGTTTGTGCCATATGAAGGATTTGAAATAAAAATCTCTATAACTAATTTTTTTTCACCAACACAACTATTTCTTTCTGTTTACTCGTAGTCTGGTACTGTTTATAGCCAAAGATTGATTGTTTCTTGTGTTTATGAGGCCACTTCTTCATCAATTGAAAGGAAGGCCTGTAGAAAGAAAATATAGAACCTTTCTTCCTGCTGGAAAGATCAAACCTGTTACCTGCTATCCATCTTGGCAGTGAGCCCCTTACCTCTTGACCCCAACCCTTGTCTCATGCTTTAGTTATAAGTGCACCGATTAGAAGTCTATAATTTTTGCTTGGAGTCTATAACTGCAACTTAAGTTATAATTTCTATTCCCTCTCCCGTAAGCCCTTTGACTCCACCCATCCGAGACCTCTATTATTGATGTCTGATACTCAAACCATTGCGGTGTTTCCTTGGTGCCATAGTCCCACTTTGTACCTTTGTGATTGTTAATGTGCCACGAGAGTTTCATTTGATTTTACCAAGTTGAGTATGTAAAATTTCTTTACTCTTTTTATTTTATTGTTTTGAAATTTGTTTTTATTAACATTACGGTTACATTATAAATTAATTATGTGAAGGGTACTCCAGCCCACCTCAGAGTTTGAATTCCTGACCCTTATATCATGATCAGCCTTGGAAAACCGGCAATGACTTTTTTTATCTTTCTGAAGTTGCCTACTTAGATTAGGTAATGTTCTGAATTAATTATTTTGTTTAATTCTTAATACAACTAGGCTTGGAATACGGAAGGAAGACCTACCAAAATATGAAGAAGAGGCAGAACTTAAAATTGCCAAGGCCCAATTGGAGGAGATTAAGAAGGATGCGCTTGATGCAATGGAAACTCAGAAGAAGCGGTATGTTATTGACCATAACTATCATATCTCTGTTTTCTAAAATCTTGGGTCAATATTTGACATTCAGTCAGTTTGTTAAGGATAACTGATTACCAAAAATGTGCTGCTGCATAGATGTGTCTCTGGGATTTATTTATTTATTTATTATTATTATTATCTGCTTGGAATGTCCAGCATATTATTGTCGGTTTCTTGTGGAGGCAGAAGTAGCCCAGAGACTGCTATTGACATGCTTAATTATAGGTGTTACATTCTTTAAGATTTAGGATATATCCAGATAGTAATGAAATTGATAGTTTTCTGCTGATTTTGGCAAAGTCTGTCATATCTGATTTAGTTCAACCTTGCTACAACGGTTATCCAAAAGAAGAATAGAAAGAGTATAATCTTGATTTTTGTTTCAGGGAGGAATTTAAGGACGAGACAGTTGCTGATGTGAAGTCTTTGGACATTCGGAACTTCCTCTGAGACTTGATGAGCTGCTTATTGATTGTTTGAGTGTCTATTAGTTAGATGGATTGGAAACCCAGCAATTGTTCAGAATATGGAGAATTGTTATCCCTTCCTTTGTTTTTTGGTAATAAAAGGGTTCAGCCATTTGAAAGAGCAATGACTGAGTAGACATGTCTGTTTTGTGAGATTCAGGTTTCACTACATTCTAACTCCAGCTCTTGCGTTAAAATTGACTTTCAGCAAGTTCCTTGGTTGCTCTGCCTGTGTTTCAAGTATCTAATACCATTCAACCAGGTGGGTGTTTCAACCATACCTGGATCCATTGTCATTTTTTGTGGCATACTTTGTTTAATTTGCAAAACCATGTATTTGGTGAAGTACAGTAGTATATCATTGGACTTGTTTGGAAGTTCCGACCTGTGTTCTCATAGCCTCGTTTCTGCACCAGAAGTTTTGGGCCAGAAATTTTGGCTGATTTCACTGTTTAGGGGCCTTTTCGCTTTCGGTGAAGTTTTTGATGAGGTATCTTCTAATTTTGGAGGAAGTCTAGGGTTAACCCAATATTCTGTTAATTCATTCGTGTTTGATAGTAATAATCTAAGCCGTAATCTTCTCATCATCTCATCATTAAATAAAGTTGCATATATCCTTTGTGCACGAGAATTGGGAATATGTTGCATTTTAACAAATTTAATTGTTTTAAAGAAGTTGAAGTAGCACTTGTTATATTGGCGACAGGCTCTCTCAGAAGTGGGAGGATCATCTTTAATGTAGCACAAGAGAAAATCAAAGGGATAGATTGACCTGCACAAAATAAATAAATAAATAAATAAAATCAAAGGAATAGATCAACCTACTCCATAACAAATCCAAATCCACACATTCCTACATAGACTAGAGGATGGCAATCTGTGGCAAACAAATCAGTTCTTATCCTTCTTTCCCAATTTTGCTGAGGAGTCTGATTCAGAAGAAGACTTCATGAATGAAGAGGACTTGGGGATTCCTACCATTTTTCTGTCTAGCTTGGAAAAATAGAGGATTCGGACTCCATGGATCCATTGCTGAGGAGAATAATAATCCTATAATCATTACATTACTGACTTGGATGTAGAAGATGTAGATGGAGATGTAGAAACAGCGAATCCTAGTGCCAATAATGTAACTCAAAATGAGTCGGGTCATCCAGCTGCTGTTGGTGGTTCTGCAAGACCCAATGTTGTCGGGGTTACTTCCTCAATGCCTTCTGTCTCACACACAGGAGCAACATCAAAGCCAACTCCAAATGCTAAGAGGATGAAGATAGACAAAACTGATAAGTTCAATAAGAATGTGGAGATGATTGCAGATGCCTTACGCAGTGCAAGTATAAGCATAAATGCACTTGCTGAAAGCTTGAGGCCTGACATAGACCCAGCTTCTAGGAGGATGGCCATCATTCCTTTGGTTAATGAGATAGGACTAACTAAACAAGAGGCTATGGTAGTGGTCCACAAGGTGATGGCTGAGTAGAGAAAAATGGACTTATTCTAGAGTCTTGATTTAGATCAGAGGAGGGATTATGCATATAGCAACTGTGGTAGTGGTACTTTTGGTAATTAGATGGTATGACTAATGAGCTATTTGGTTAGGGACATGGTACAAGATAGACTATATTAACTTTTTGACAACTTAAGAGCAATTTGATAACCAGTTTAGAAACCAGTGATGTATTGAATGCATTTGACAACTTTTTTTGTAAATGGTGGCAGATATCTTGACATGTTTGGATTAATATTGATTTGGGTGTATCAATCTTGTAGTTGCAGGGATGTATTGACAGTGGTGTAACTAGACTTGTTCATCTGACAATGGGTGTAACAACAATTTATTAAGGTATTTATGTGTGTTTCTACGAAATGGTTTGACTTAGGTTTGTTATAAATACTGGTGTGAAATGGTTGGTGTGCAATTTTGATGTCATGTTTGCAGATTGTCGATTGTGAATGCTTTAAATTTTGGAGTTGCTCCTTTTAATGAACCAACTTGTAGGTTAGTATATTTCTTATTAGTTGATATGCATTTATGTTGCATGTTGGTTTATGGTTTAGCTAAGCCATGGTTAGGCCTTATAAACTCTGTGCCCAATCATGAAATGTTCGTACTCTATGCAAGTACTCATTTGAAGACATGGGACAGCCTGTTCCAAGCTTGGATTCCCTTTTATTTGACTGCATTGCAAAGATTGCAGCAACTGTTGGTAAGAAATCCACAAAGGACTTGACAGAATTGAAGTTAACATGCAAAGAATTTCAAATGGCGGTTGAAGATGCAACTGTCATGGCCACATGCATCTTTGGAGAAGATACCATTGGTACCATGGTTTTTGGGATCGTGGGATCATTAAAAGGCTATTTTCCTTGAAAGATGCAAGGCATGTTGTGGGAACCAGTTGCACTTTTCTGACAAGGCATGGTAAGTCTTCTTCATCTAACAACTAGTATGTACAACAAATCATTAACATTAATTACATAATTTAGCAAATTTCATGTGTAGATATTATTTTTCTCCTGGACTCCAGTTGTTGAGTACAACATCAATGAAGGGAATCATTGAAGCATGTTATGTATATGGGTGCATTCTAATTAGCTATGGAGTTGAAGAAAGTGAGGAAGAAGGCAAGAGACTGATAATTTTGCTATTAAGAACTCACTTCCCAAAGAAGCTATTAGAGCATCCATTCAAGATTTCCTTTGGCAACTTTGGGTCAATCATCCTATTCAACTCACCAAGGAAATCAAACTTTATGTTTTGGGATGATATTGCTACAAGAAGAGAGATATGCACATGAGGGGATGAAGTAGGTATGATGGTGAAGAATTGGGTTTCGTATGTGATAAGTGTGAGATATGGACATAAGTTTCATGGTTTTGTGGGTT